>JABUQX010020319.1:10000-64967 GCA_015478945.1 Trachelipus rathkii | reverse complement strand
ACTTAAAATTCTAACATACAAAACAGAAGATATGAACGGCCAAAATCGATTAGATAACACCGGAAATATAATTGAAGAAATAGTACCTCGCGAAGAAAAGTCGTTATGGGATCTATCACCTAGTCTATCTCCCTCGTATCTCACAATCTCAGTTTTTATTTTCTGGATAGATAGATAGATTAGATATAGGCTACTAGAATAGATAGATAGATAGATAGACTAGATAGATATATATAGATACGAAATTAGAAATAAAACTTTTTAATGGGAGTATCCAATATTTGAGATTTAGAATCAGCTTCGCTGACCCATTGGGAACAAATTTTAAATAAAAAATATTAATACAATAATATAAAAATGTAGTAATTATTCATTATTACAGTGTGTGACATTTTAAAAAGAAAAATTAGTCAAACGAGTAGCTCAACCACAATATAAAAAAAAAATTGGGACTAATTTATTTTTTCTGAGAATTGTTACGGCGAACCATTTCGGAACCCCTGGATACCCAAAGTATGAGTCTCCTCCTATAGGCTAAGAACTGCTTTAGATAAAAAATAAATAGATAGATATATCTTTTAGATTGATATATAAATAAATATTTGATTGGATACCCAAAAATAAGAAGCAAAAATGCCATTGTTTTTCCTGGAAAGGTGAAAAAAATACCAAATATCCTTGAAATATTTGGACGTTGTTATACCAAAAAGAACCATCCCTCAAAAATTTAAATTTTAGAGTAATGTTATCTGAGCGTAGTAAAAAGTTAGAACTACATTTTGCAAAAAGGAACCAACCTACATATAAGTTACTATTGGAATTAAGTATTAACCAATCCTCATTCCCATCATTTGTATGTTTAACTTAAATTTGTAACTAAATATCTTATGGATTGGTTCATTTTTTGGATAGCAAAGTTCATTTATTCTTTAATTTTTTTTCCTTATTAAAGTTTCTCTTAACGAAACGTAATAAAAAATATCAATATATATATATATATATTAAAATTGCAAAAATTTCATTCCACAAACGAAAATTTTTAAGCTGGTGTTCTCCCTGGATTAAGGAGACATCTAAAATATTCCTTAATAGAGTTAACAGAACCTCTTAATCAGCATGAAAGTACATTAGGTATATTGTCGACCAACTGGAACATGTTCACAGAGGATCTAGTCTTGATAGGTTGATAGGGTATGCCCCGATTTGGAGCTCAAATCGGATGGATTCTTCTAATTCACATGCGGAAGTAGCTCAAATTCCAGTACGGCTGGACCTTATTTATAAGTATAGAAGCGTTTTATGAGGGAAATATTTTTCCATTGTGACTTGTGAGATGAGATATTTTCACCTCTTAAGCAAGTCACCTCATCCAAACATTGAACGGTGAACCGGTAAAGATCTTTTTGCCGGCTCCGAACTACTTTATTTTATACAGTAGTATTTTTTTCGGCTCAGGCTTCACCCAAAACTTTACAGCTCAGGCTGCAGACTCCGCAGGCTTGATCGAAACCCCCAAAATCTCCAGATAGATCCAAGCTTGCGTGCTAAGTTTAAACCCTAATTTTAAATCTATGCAATACGTTATAATAAAATTTATAAATCTATATTTAATTAGCTTATTACCTATTAAAATTTTTCTTAAGGGATCTTTATTATTAATTATCGGCCGTTCTTATTATCAATTAACATTAACATTTTTTATTAGTATTATTATATTATTATTATTATTATTATTGTTATATGTTATTGGATTGTTATTTAAGGTTATTGTTATTTGTTATTAAGTTATTATTATTATTATTATTATTATTAATTATTAATTATTATAATATTATTATTCTAATTAATATTTATTTATTAGTATAATTATCAAATTATATATTATTTTTATTATTATTATTAATATTTACAATAATTCACATTATTATTTTAATTATTAAAAAAATTTTCATATTTTAAAATTTTTATATATTAAAAAATTTTAATTAATTTATGTATTATTGACAATTGTTTTGTTATACCTTGTTATTTAGTTTAAATTGTTATAACCAGTTAAAACCAGTTACTGGGTAGAAATATATTGATTAATGTAGTGAAGTTTATGAAGATCATGAAGTTTAATATTATTTAACTCCATTATTATTATTATTATATTATCATTTATATTATTATTTTGTTATTATTTGGATGAAGATTATCTATATATTATTTTTTTATTATTATTATTAGTTGGAAGACTATTTTTTAATTAATTACTTTTATTACCGTCAAATTTTTTTTGTTTTTATTCCAAAACAGTTTAATGTTACAAGTTCAAAATTATTAAATTTAGACTTTAGTTGATAATTTATGTACTCTTATATATTATTTATTTTTATTTATTTCTATTCTTTATTATTAACCTATTTGTTTATTTTCATTAATATATATATTGATCACTTTTGCATATTTTTATCTTTCTAGCTTATACGTTCCACCTGCATATTTTACTTTGTTTCTACTTTCAAATTACTCTTGTCGTGACATGGTCATGATTTTTATTTATATTTTGAGATTTTTGTTTTAGTTTTTTAGTAATTCATTACTTAATATATATATATTATTAAGCTTTTAATATTTTTCCATAATCTCGGTATTTACTTTGCATTACAATTAAATTAATAAATTTTAAAAACTAAATGCATTGATTATCTTTTGTTAAGTTGTATTCAAGACGAAATGTGACTGAACTGGTCATATGAAGTGCCTTCTTTCACCCATGAAGAATTCATCATGCTCTGAGGTTGTGGGTTCTCTTCGCGAAATTGAATCGATGTTTAGCCCATGTCTTCGTCATCCTTTTTTATCACTTCTTCTCTGATGGATGGTTCAATATGATATGATATAGCATTTTTTCCATCCACTTTTTGATGAAGTTTGCCAATACTGGTACCTGCCAACATATCTACCATAGGTTTAAATAAAATTTCAACTTATATGAAAAGAAATATTAAAGACTGTAGTTATATTTACTAAACTCTATTATGTTATATCAGGCTGAAAGATATAATTAAAATTCATATTATATATAGTAGTATATATATATATATATTTTAGATATATATATATATTATATATATTATAATATACCTATATATTATGATATATATATATTATATATAATATATTATAATGTTTATTATACTGTATTATATTTATATATATTGTATGGTATATATTAGAATGGAATTATGAACGAATAGATCAGTATCACACCTTTTATTTGAACAGTTTTTTTCCATCCTCTTCACTTAGAATGTAAATTTTCCGCAAGATATTTCAAATGTTCGGAAGCGGTAGCTGGTATCCAGCATCTGTTTTTCAACGGTATCATATTATCTATATAAGCTTATATAGTAAATAATATAGTATAAGAATATATATCTGTAGTATATATATATATATATATATATTATTATATATATATAAATATATATAATATATAATATATATATAATAATATTATTTAAATATATTATATATATTATAAGATTATATAATTTATAATATATTATATTATATTTATATATTATATTATATTATCATATATATATTAAATGATTATATTTTAATTGATATATGGCATTTTTATACACACTTTCTACGTTTTACTTTAATTGGTAGTAAAGCAACTACTAATTAGAACAGTAGTAATTTGTCATTACTTTTTATATTGGACATTAAAGTGAAATCTTCTAAGTGCTCATTGATCCACGCTATCTCTCTTTGCATCACCAAGTTCGCACAGTTGTTTCCAAGTCAGTCCGCGAGCCGATTCTACTCTATGCTGAAGTTAGCATGCCATTCACTTGAACGCTTTACGGTGTCATGGTACTTCTCAAATGAAACTTATTTAGTTTTAATTTTTGAAAAAAATTCTCTCAGCAGATGAAGAATGTTACTGGGAGTGTCAGATTAACTATTAAAAGTCTGGTAGCATCAAACGTCGTGGATATATCAAGAACATATTATTTTTCAATTCTATCAAAATTTGCATTGGTCTTTATTTGTCATGTTCGTTTTCTTATTTCACGTTGCCAACATGGCCTGAGACGCAATTATTCCGCACTATAAGAATTTGCACGTAGCTTCATGTTTTATGTAAACTTGTCAGTCAGATCTTAATGAGCTCCTTAATTTGTTGGGTTCTGTAACGGGGGCTTGCAGTGCTCAAAAGCAAAACATCCCTGTTTCACCTTTCCTGCTATACCTGGTATCCTCTTCCGAATCTTCCTTTTGCCTATTTAGTTATCATGGGCGTTGTAAAAACCCTCCTGATGTGCGAAGGATCATATGATTGTAACATCTTTAGAAAAGCTATCAAGAAGTCTTGTCCTGTTGCTTTTGCGTTTAGTATGGCAATGAAGTCTCTAATTTGCCAGTCTCTTGCAATTTCCTGGGCCTCTCACTAGCTTGTAAACTCTCCTAGCAACTTGGTTAGTTTTGGTGACTACTACCTTTCTAAAGAGTTGCAAGCTTCATCAGGGTATATGCTGATTTTGGTGTGTTTTAGAAGTGATCGTTAATTACTTTCCAAAAATTTTGCTCTTTGAAACACAAGCATTTGGAATATTGAAAGTGATAAGTAGATCATTTGGTCTTCTACTGCTGTCGCCTCAACTACTAGCGCTGTTTTTTTTGTTTGCATGTAACAGAAAGAATAAAATAAATCAGTTTCTAAAATATAATGAATTAACTTTGATGCAACAAGCAATCGATACTCGAAGACATCTTGTTGGTCAAGTCTTTAAACAGTTTGTGTTGACAATGCGGTTTCCTGAAAGAAATTTTCTTTCAGTGTTGCATTTTGAAGGTCTCGACTGAAATCCATATATCTCTTAATCACATCATAAAAAAAAAAAATCACTTTCTGTATCTCTTTACAGAATCATTCAAGATAAGTTAAGGTTGTAATTTGCACAATGCACATACTCTGCATTAGGCGACTTTCGCTTGATTTTGGTCTGAATCCAATGTACTTCCCACTTATAACAGCAGCACTCATAGCCCTGCAATCTGCACTTTTTTAATTGAAATTTATTGATTCACAAATACTTCACACTTCACTTCAAACTTCGGTCTTTCGATTTGTTATGGGGATAGACCCCAGGAATGACTCATTATTTGAAGCTTCTTTTCATCGTGATTGATGCAGACATATCTTATTCCTACTGACAGCTGGTCAGTTTTAGAAATATCTTTGGGTCGTATCTAAATAGCAGAACAAAAAGAGGCGCATCTTGAGTTCCACTTATATGTCCGGGACATGTTGTGAGCCAAACTAGTGAGTTATTCTTGAATAGGAGCACTCATATATTTTTTGTTTCTGGCTTTTCCATTCTCCGGGACTTTTAAGAAAGAGGGTCATACCTGATACAAATCATAATTTGGGAGAAAATTCCAGATTTACTATCAATGTTTCTTGTATCTTCACGATGTCCTCTGAATGCTAAATTACAAGTTGACATCATATTATGAGTCCAAAATTCGCTTCAGTTTTTTCACGCCACTTCGATAACATCTTCTTGTAACATACCACCTGGAATTCTTCCGATTTTTCTTATACTGGTAAGGTTTCACAATGCAATTTCAAGTGAACTTACTCATTTCATGTTTTTAATTTTCTTACTAAGCCCCTGCCAATCACTATTTTTTCTCAATATCAGGTAGTAAAAATTATAATATAATATATATATATATAATATAGTATATATATAATATAATGTATATATCAATATTATATTAAAGATCCTTTGTTTGGTACTCTGTCTACACATATTGCAGCTTTGTCAGGTTATTAGGTGATTTTAGTGTTTATTTTATTTATTTAATTTTGATATTATTTATATTTTATATTATTTTATTATTTTTTTTATAAGTTTTTTTTTATATATTTTTATTTTTTCTATTTTATATTTATTTTTTATTATATATAATATATATATATATTATAATAATTATATATATATATATATAGTAATAAATAGTATATATATATATATATATATTATATCTATAGATATATATTACTAATTATATATACAATGATGAAGTTTCAAAGAAGGATGCTTGGGAATTATATAAGGAAGGAAAAAGAAATACTAAAAGGTGCATACGTAGGAGTAAAACAAGAGGTAAATGAACAGTTTGGAAGGAGAGAATGAGGACATACAAGGGAATAGGAAGCTCTTCTTGGAAGGAAGCGCGAAAGGTTAAGAATGAGAATTAAGGGGAATTCGCTTAGAATAATGAATGGATGGTGCTTTTTGTAACTGATTGAATGGGATGTGAGGGGAGTGTGGAAAAACTCGAAAAATCTGCACAATATTACAGTAATGATGAGGTGTTGTTAGTGAATGTGTGTGGTTTGATGGTGAGAAAGGATAGGTTATTTTGGGGATAAGGTTTAGTAGTAGGAAGAAGGTAATAGGTAGAGTGAGAAAGTTGAAGAATGGTAAAAGCTGTAGGTATAGATGAAATTACTAGTGAAATGATGCAAGAGGGAGGCGAGATGGTGATTGATTGGATTTGAAGTTGTGTAATAAAGCGTTTTATGGAGGGTATACGTTCCAAGGGATTGGAGAGAGCGGTAATAGTACCTCTTATATAAGGGTAAGGGAGAAAAAGGGGACTGTAGAAATTATAGGGGAATAAGTTTTATTGAGTGTTGTAGGGAGGTATTCTGGTATTTTGGTCGAAAGAGTGCGTCGGTGACTGAAGGACTGATTGGTGAAGAAACAAAGTGCGTTTTATGGAGTGGTAGAGGATGTGTGGTCAAATCTTTACATTGAAACAAATGATTGAGAAAGAGGGAGAAGAAGAATAAATTAATATTTAGGTTTTATATTGAATTTACAACAGGCGTATGATAGAGTTAATAGGGAAGCTTTTATTGGCGGTATTAGTGGATGATAGGTTTGGTGGTAGGACTTCTGACAATGGAACAAAAGTATGCTATGAACGATAAGTGAAAGCAGGTTAAGAATAAATGGTGTCTAAAGTGATTGGTTTAGGATTAAAGTGGAGTGAGACGGGGTTGTGTTATGTCTCTTTGGTTTATCAAATTTGTAAGTGGATGGGGTTATGAAAGAAATTCGAGGTGGGGATGGCAGGAAATAGTGGTGTTAGAATGATGGAGAATGGAGTGAGTGGAGGGTGCCTACCTATTATATGGGATGATTTGGTTCTGTGTGGCGAATTGAAGAGAGTTTTGGGAAATTGGGTAAGAACAAGATTTGGCAGGGTGTGTTAAAAGAGAGGTTTGAAGTTAAACGTAGATAAAGAGTATAGGTTATGGTTGTGAGTGAGTGAAGACTCAGTGTGAGTTATGTTAGATGGTGAAGCAGCTGGAAGCAAGTGTCTGAGTTTATATTAGGGTATGTGTTGGATGAGAAGGACGGATGATGCAGAGCTGTATAGGAAAGTGTGAATGGCCGGAGGTTGCGGGTGCAATTAATCGTTGGTGAATGTAAAGGATAAACGTCAGTAGTGCGCTAACGTCTTACATGAGGGTATGTTGTTACTGTTTCTTGTATGGTAGTGAGACTATGGTCTGGATAAGAGGTATTGATCTAAAGTTCAATAGGGTTTCAGATGGACAATCTTAGGGGCATGCTAGGTGTTGGAAAATTATTAATATGAGGAATGAACGTATTAAATTGTTGTGTGGAGAAGGGGTAAATGAGAGAATAAATGCAAGTATGTTGAATGGTTTGGTCAGCTGGAAAGGATGATGATAGTGGTGGTTATAGCCGGATGTATAGTGGGAGATTGTGCTGTTGTTGGGGAACCGGACCGGCTGGGAGATCGAAGAGAAATGTGGATTGGATGCGGTGAAAGCGAATCTGTTCGTGATGGTAGAGTATAATGTGAGTTGGCAGGGCGAGAATAAAGGTGCATGATCAGGAGAGCATAGGCGTGGGTTTTTGTATTGGGAGGCATGGTTGTGGCTCCTGTGGCCAAGGGATGAACCCTTACATTTTGACGATTTACATTGTGAGGTCCGTCGCGGTCCCAGTAATGCTTATAGGGTGGTATTTAATGTCTGTGACTGAACTTTCACTATATTAATGGTACAGAGGGGGCGGTAAGGCCTGTTTCTTTTCGTCATTTGTCATACTCTCCTACTGCTCTTTTTCTTTTCGTGATGCTTGTAGCGCTTCTTACTTCGCATTCTTGGGGAAGCACATCCACCTAATACCGCAGAAGAAGGATATTACTATATTATCCTCATAATATTAATATATATTTTTATAATATGTGTGGGTAAGCTGATATAGTTAGTATATGTGTTAGATATATATTATGGTTAATGTCTATATATATATTAATTTCTTTATTTTTTATATTTTTTTTTATTTTTTTATTATTTTATTTTGATATTTTTTTTTTTATATTTTAATTTGTATTTGTATTTGAGAGATGATGAAGATGAGAGAGAGAGTGCGAGAGTAACAGTAGAGAGAGAGAGTAGAGTAGAGAGAGAGAGAAAGAGAGAAGTGCGAGAGAAGCGTTATGATGGAGTTTTCATGTAAAAGTGCTCATCTCAATCTTGCCCGCCATGCCCCTCTCGGCTCCTGCGCCCTCCCGCACCGCGGGGCTTGCGGGGGCGTTTTATTTACCGCCACTGATATATTAGTATTATATTTATAATTATTATTATTTTATATTTATATTTATATTTAGTTATTTATTTAATAATTATATATACTATTTATATTTTTTTATTTGATTTTAATTTGATTTTTTGAGATTTTTTGTTTTTATTATTAATTTTTTTTATTTATTTTTATTTTTAATTTTTTGTATATTATTGATTATATTTGAGATATATTATTATATGTAATTATTTTACATTATTTATTTGTATATTTTTTATATTTATTTTATTTGTTTCGTTTGTTGTGGTATTTATATTTTGTGTTTATTATTTGTTTTTTTTCTTATTTTATTTCTTTCATTTATATTTTTTTTTTTCTTTATGGACGTATTAGTTTTTTGTTATTCTCGACTTGGCGTGATGGATTAATTATATTTTGGGATCATTAAATTGTTGTGTAATGAATAAGGCATTAGAAGAATGTAAAAAACTAGGTAAGAAGCTTGGGCAAAATTTAATGCTGAGATGATTAATGTTTTTTATTTTTGTGTATATTACGCTTTACTATACTGCAGTACATATTTTTGTTAATAATAGTCAAAACTTCATGTTCGATTTTCGTTGTATTCATCGTGGTATGATTTCGGTTTTTTTATCTTCACCAAATGTGCCTGAAGGAGGTTTTATGTTTGAGATGTTGTTGCTCCAGTTCAAATCATCGGACTTTATTTTCTGTTTCAATTATACTAGATGGATAGGATTTGAAAATAATGTTCCACAAAAATTAGTCTTGGAATAGGTTTTTTATTATTATTCATCGAAATATTATATTCATACAAAAATGACATCTAGAAAACTTACGATGTTTATTTTTGCAATCTTTAACATTCTAATATTTTCTTCATATGCCATTTATGAGAAGCTATTATAGGTCAGCTAACAGAGATCAATTGGAACACAGGATGAGGTATGGTGTTCCCCCCCGCCCTCCTTGTTTTTCCTTTTAAAAATGAACGTTAATTTACAAACTAGGAAAAATGGAAAAAGAATATAAGTGTTGAAAAAGGGTAGGTGTAATTGTTGAATAGAATTGAACTACATAAAATGAAAAAAATAATGACGCAGCGAAATTCTCGCGCTGAGCTAGCAGAATATTATTTTATTATAGTTGCTTTCAGTAGGTTTGTGTTTTATCGGTTGCAGCAGAGTGAAGTCATGCAGTGTGTCTTTCGTTATTGGGTTTCTCATTTTGTCTTTGTGCTAATCGTTATTTTGTGCAAGGCAGTGACTGGGCTCAACAACTTTTTTGCCAAGCTGGCTTCAAGCGTAGTGTCTTCCGGCTATCTGTTAGTCCTTCATGCTTATTAACTTTTAATGCATGTCTTAATGTCTATTGGTGTTCTCTTACCAATGGAATTGTATGTTATTGATAGTTGTTGTAATGGGCTTTAGGCTTTTTTTCCTGAAGGATGGGGATGTTGAAGGATAGGCTTCTTTCGTTTCTCGTGATTTTTAAAAATCAAAGTCTTTCTTTTTATCATTCCAAACAGCTCTTGTTCTTTCTGGGAGAAGCTGCTTTTGTGTTTTTTTTTCAATGGGGGTCCGTGACTCGTTTTTCTTCTACAAGTCTGTTCTAATAGGATTTGATGAGTTGCTGATGTCGGCTTCTGGTTGATGAAGTCCTTTTGATATGGTGGTGTATGGAGCTCATATCTTTAGGACGGTATTGCATAACGAATCCGACGTGGCTTTAAGATAGCTAAAGGGCCGAAAGTATGGCAGAATTTGGGTGAACAATAAGTAGATATCTGCTTACGGCACCACCATTGGCCAGAGGCCGACAATCTTTAAGGGCAATGAAGGATTGATTTTAAAGGAATTTTCTTGGAATGCCGCGGTTGGTGCAATTAAACAAGACACACAGCAGCATGATATATGTATGCGGCTTGTTGTTTAGCGTTTGTTGGTTCGTTATGATTTGAGGGTTTGGAGTAGGGTGGGTGGGCGTTTGTTGGTGGGGTTTCGCTAGGGGTTTGGGCGTTGGGGAGGGGGATATCGTGGGTGAGGGTAGGGCTGGATCTAGGGGGGGGGTGTTGGTTATTAGTGGAGGGGTCGTTAGGGTACTATATAACGCTGCTGGTGTAGTGCGGAGTTGGGTTGTGGCGGTTTGGTGATGGGGTGGTACGGCTAGGGTTGGTGTGGAGGGTGGGGGGGTAATGCATGTGGTGTGTGCGATTTGGGGGGTTTTATGTATATAGGGGGGTGGGGTTTGGGGGTGGGGAGTATGATAGGGGGTGGGTATGGGGGTTATGGTTTGAGTGTGGTAATAAGTGGGGTATTTTGTGGTGGCTGGGGGGTTGAGAGGGGCTGGTTTTGGATTTTGGAATATGGGATATATAGGGGTTATGGTTGCTGTGGTATTGGATGTGGGGGGAGGGTGGGTGTGGTTTTTTTTAAAATGTGGTAGGGGGGTTTAAGTGGGTGGTTGTTGTTTAGTTTTGGACTGGTGTGGGGTGTGGTTGAGTTTTATTTTTGTGGAGTTGGGGTTATGGGGGGTGGATTATTTTTGTTGGGGCTCGCTGGGGTAAGGGTTTTTTTTCATAGCAGAATTGGTAACTTGAATGTTATCCGGGATTGTAGTTGAGAACTTCTGAAAATCTCTGTACTTTTGTGACATGATAATATTCTAGTATTTGGGTGAAGGATAGTGTTTTGAACTATTTGTACTGGGTCTACTGGTGAGTGTACTTGATGCGGGTTATTATCGCAAGTCTTGATAGTCATATAATTGGCGGCGTTAATGTGGGGGTTTGGGTTGGGCGGCTGTTAGCGGGATTTGTAGTATGGAGTGGGTGAGTTTTTGGTTACTATATATTAATGGTGGGTTTTGGTGTAGGGTGTGATGTTGGGTGCCAGGGGGTTGGGGTTGTAGGTATATAACTTATAATATATATTTTATATAATTTTATATGTATATAGGGGTTTTTTTAGTAGTTGAGGGT
The DNA here is from genome assembly GCA_015478945.1 of Trachelipus rathkii. Classification (NCBI taxonomy): domain Eukaryota; kingdom Metazoa; phylum Arthropoda; class Malacostraca; order Isopoda; family Trachelipodidae; genus Trachelipus; species Trachelipus rathkii. Next base: position 53,327 of record JABUQX010020319.1, on the reverse strand, counting down.
GTTTGCGGGTGGAGGGGGGGGGTTTGGTTTGAGTGTCGGTAGGTGGTGTAGGATTATTAGGGTGGTATGGGTATGGGGAGGTGGTGGTAGTTATAAGGGTTGTGTATGTGGGCGTTTTTATTTTTTTTTCTTTAAAGACAGTAAGAGATTTAATTAACTCTTTTTTAGCTACCATGTGCACATAGTTTTAACTTTTACAAAACTCTTTAGATAGACCTTGTTCTTTCTTTAAAGGAGTATTCAAATGGTGGATTTTTTCCTTTATGAGTGAAAGTTTCTAGTGATTTCTTTTGTTTTCGTTATATGGGTGCTCAATAAGTAGTTCCGCTTTTTCCTACGTAAAAGATTAGATGAAGTGGGTGTTAGGTAGGTACGGTTGAGGGGATCTGGGTTAGGGGGGTAGTTGGGGGGGGGGCTATGTGGTGGATATATGTGAGTGAGGTGCGGTGGTAGGGGTAGGTATGGGGGGGGGTGGTATGTGGGTAGGTGTGCGGAGGGTGGATAGTAGGTACCCGGCGGGGGCGGGCCCCCGGGTTTGGGGTGGGGTGAGGGGTCGGGGTGAGGGTATAGAGTGGATAATAATAAGGGAGGGAGGTAGGTAGGGTTGGGGTAGGGGGGTTGGGGGGGACGTAGGGTGATACGTATTAGTGTATTGAGGGGTGGTGTAGGTATTAGATATTATTATTATGATGTTTTACTTTGAATATATGTATTATATTTTATATATGTTGTAGTTTATATATTTCCTTATCGTACTTTTATTTTATATATATATATTATATTAATATATTACTATATATAATATATATATATATATATATATTATACTATTAATATATATATAATATATCTATATTTATATAATAATATATTTACTAATATATATAAATAAACAGATTAAAAACTGTTGTTTTTGTTGGCTGACCTACACCATTCTTGCTAGGAATTGCTGATGCATGCCTCGAGATGGTGAATGCCGTAAACGACCTTCTATTTTCGCGAAATTGTATGAATCGAATGGGTACATGGAATGTGAGGAATAAAATTTGAGGAGAAGAGGAGAAGAGGTGATGGATGTATTTAGAAAGGGCAATTTTGATTTGCTCGCTTGTGGCTGAAACAAAAGATGAAAGGAAAAGGTGAAGTGGTGTGGTGTGGTGTGAAATGTGTGGCGGTGCTGGTGTGGAAGGAATGAGAGAGGGAGAGAAGGAGTTGCAATTTTTTGGATGAGTGACCTGTGGTACATAAGCTATGGTAGACTTGTGTGTGTGAAGTTCCCTCAGAAATTCTAATCGGTTAAGATTTAAGTTTGAAAAAGGTCAAGGTATGGTTGGTGTGACGTATGGTCCAATCTGAGGGAACGTTGAAGAGAAGTAACGATTTTTTGGGCTATATCTGAATTGATCGTTCTGGATGAGAATAGTGGTTTGGGGGACGCTGAATGGTTGGATAGGGTGATCCAAAAAGGGATGGTATAATCAACAGGTGGTTTGGGGTGGCGGGAGAAAATGAGAATGGTAGGCAGGTGATTAGATTCTGTGAAGGAGAGAGGTAATGTGTGTAAGTAATTAATGTTCTTTAAACAAAGAGTTCCATAAATATACTAGAGTTTGGTGTAGGTAGAGATGGTATTCAAGTGAAAAGTATGATGATTGACTTGTGTTGGTGAAGAAGGAGATGTTTGAAGTATGTGTTGGATGTTAAATCAAGTGAGGGTTTAGGAATGGGATAATCGGATCATTATGTTGTTTTATGTAAAATAAGTTAGTGGGGGCTTGGATGGAGATGGTGAGGTGATACGACAGGAAGTAGGTAAAATTAAGAGTGAGGAGTAAGTGAGGCAAGACAATTAGGATAAGTTATGTAAGGTAGCGCTCGCTAGTTAAAAATCGGTTGAATGTGAAACAAGTTGATACTGAACAAAATCTTGGGGGCAAATGAGGGAAGCAATTGTGAAAGTGTGCAAAGGAAGTGTGTGGATGTTGCTTTAAAGTAGGAAATGGATGTTAACCAGCGAAGGTGGAGAAGAGTGTGATGACAAGCGGTTAAGAGGTAAAAGAAAGCGGTGGTTAATGTACTTAAAAAGCAAATGATGAAGTTTCAAAAGAAAGATGCTTGGAAATTATATAAGGAGGAGGAAAAAGAAATATAAAAGGTGCATAGTAGGAGAAAACAAGAGGTAATGAACAGTTTTGGAAGGAGGATGAATTGAAGGAATACAGGGATAGGAAGCCTTCTGGGAGGAAGGCGCGAAGGTTAAGATGAGAATAGAGGGAATCTTGCTTAGAATATATGATGGGGATGGTGGCTTTTGTAACTGATGAAATTAATGTGGAAGGGAGTGTGGAGAGAACATTCGAAAATCTGCACAATTTAACAGTAATTGATGAAGGTTGTTAGTGAATGTGTGTGCTTTTGATGGTGCAAGAAGGATAGGTTTTGGGGATGAGGTTTATTAGTAAGGAGGAGGTATGGGTAGAGTGAAAAGTTTAAGAATGGTAAATCTGCAGTATAGAAGGAATTACTAGGGAAATGATCAAGAGCGGAGGCGAGATGGTGACTGATTTGATTTGGAAGTTGTGTAATAAAAGCGTTTATGGAGGGTTCAGATTCCAAGGGATTGGAGGAGAGCGGTAATAGTAACCCTTTCTATAAGGGTAAGGGAGAAAAAGGGAACTGTAGAAATTCAATAGGGAGAATCAGTTATTAGTTTGAGTGTAAAATATGCTGGTATTTTGTCGAAAGAGTGCGTCGAGTGACTGAGGGGACTGATTGGTGAAAGAACAAGGTGCGTTTGTAGGAAGTGCGTAAGAGGATTGTGTGGCTCAAATCTTTAATTGAAACAAATTGATTGAGAAACTGAGGGAGAAAAAATAAATATATTTAGGTGTTATGGATTTGTACAAAGGCGTATGATAGACGTTTAGGGAAGCCTTTATGGCAGGTTTACAGTGAATAAATAGGAAAGCATGTGTAAAATAATGGTGTCAATAGGGTGATTTGGTTTGGGATTAATTAAGTGGAGTGAGACCAGGTTGTGTTATGTCCCCTTGGTATTCAATTTGTATATATGGATGGGTTATGAAAGATTGAGTGGGATTGGCAGGAAATGGTGTTACGAATATGGAAATGGGAGGATGATGGAAGGGTGCCTACCTATATAGTGCGGATGATTTGGTTCTGTTGTGGCGAATTGAGAGAGTTTGAGAGGATTGGTAAGAGATTTGGCAGGGTATGTAAAGGGAGGGGTTTGAAAGTAAACGTAGATAAGATTAAAGGTTATGGTTGTTAGTGAGGAAAGTCCTCAGTGTGAAGTTTAATGTTAGATGGTGAGGCAGCTGGAACACATGTGCTGAGTTTAAATATTTAGGGTATGGTGTTGGATGAGCAGGGAACGAATGATGCAGAAGTGTAGTAGGAAAGTTGTGAATGGCAGGGAGGTTGCTTGGTGCCATTTAAATCGTGTGGTGAATGTAGAAGGGAATAATCTTGCGTGCGGAGAAGTCTTAACATGAGGGTAAATGTTGTTACCTGTGTTATTGTATGGTAGTTGAGACTATGGCTGGAATAAAATATAGATTACGTTCAATGTGTTTCAGATGGACCATCTTAGGGGCAATGCTAGGTGTGAGAAGAACTTAATAAATATGAGTGAATGAATATATTATTAGAGGTTTGTGTGGTGTGAAGAAAGGGGTAAACTGAGAGAATAATTGAAGTATGTTGAAATGATTTGGTCACGTGGAAAGGATGAATGTAGTCGGTTGGTTTAAGCGGATGTTAAGTGGCATGAGTGTGCTGGGAACGACCGGCTGGGAGACCGAAAGAAAGTGGATTGAGTCGGTGAACTCGAATTCTGAAGGAGAGAAATGTGAGTTTGGCAGCAGCGAGAAGAAAGGTGAATAAGAGAGAATGGCGGGGGTTTTTATGGGGGTGTGGTTGTGGCCCCACCTGGGTCAGGGGATGAACCTTACAGTTGACGATTTACCATATGAAGGTCCGTCGCGTCCCATGAAGCTTTAGGGTGGATTTTCTGTCTGGTGACGAGCTTTCACTAATTAATGTTACAGAGGGCGGTAAGGGCTGGGCTTTCTTTTCGGCATTTGTCATATACTCTCCTACTGCTTTTTTTTCCGATGCTTGTAGCGCTCCTTACTCCCAATCTTGGGAAATAAGGTAGGTGAAGAAAGAGAAAGAAGAAAGATATATATTAGAGTATGTATATATTATTATATTATATATATATTTAATATTATACATATATATTATATATCTATAATATAATATATATATACATACTATATATATTATAATAATAATTATATATTATATATACTTAATATATATATATATATAATATATACACTTAGAGTAATTTATAAAAATAATATTCAAAATTTCAAGTTACATTGAGTGTAGTAAAGGAATGTTTGAAAGAAAGGGAAAGTTTGGCAAGAGGTGAAAAGAAAGGTGCATAATGGGAATGAATTGTGGGTTTTCTGTGAAGCTGGGCCCGGGGGGGGGGGCCCTGGCGGGGAAAAAAAAAAAAAAACGAACTCCTCTTTTTGTTTAAAAGAAAAAAAAAAGGGGGATGGACACTTACATTGATGAGATAACCAGAGAGAAAGGGTCCTGTCCGCAGTCTTGAAAGGCCAAGGGGTGCGATTTTTTTGACGGCGATGAGATCTGCCACTTAAGGGCATCTGACACTGCGACTGCCTACGTCTGCTTCTTCTACCTTACTATTATCCTGCTTCTGTGCATCTGCGCAACTCTACCATCACATTTAGGTGGGACATCCCGGGAGGGAAAGTGAGAATATATATATTAGTAATAAGTATTGTATATTATATATGTATATTAGTATATATATCAATATATATATCTTATAATAATATATATAATTATATAATAGTATTATAACTATATATATATATTATATATATCTTCTTCTTCTTCTTCCTAACTCTTATTTTCCCAGATTGGGGTAAGGTGCGCTACAAGCATCGGAAAGAAAAGCAGTAGGAGAGGATGACAAGTGAAAAAGAAAGCCCAGCCTTACCGCCCCTCTGTACAATTAATTAGCGAGAACTCGTCACAGACAGAAATCCACCCTAAAGCTTCATGGGAACCGCGACGGAAACCTCAACTATGATAAATTCGGTGCTGTAAGGGTTCATCTTGGCCAGTGGGCACAATCATGCCCATACAAAACCCCGCCATTCTCTCCTATCATAGCACTTTATTCTCGCCTCTGCCAAACTCCATTTCCTCTCCTTCAGACATGCGTTCACCGACTCAATCCACTTTCTCTTCGTCTCCCAGCAGGTCGGTCCCCAACACACTCTCCATAATACAATCCGCTTACCAACCGACTATCATTCATCTTTCCACATGACCAACCATTTTAACATACTTTCATTTATTTCTCATCATTTTTACCCCTTTCTTCAACACACACAACTCTCTAATACGTTCATTCCTCATTTTAACTTCTTTTCACGCCTAACACGCTGCCCTAGAAGATTGTCCTCTTGAACACATTGAACTTTAGATCTATATTTCTTATTTCAGACCATAGTTCACTACTATACAATAACCAGGTAACAACATCCCTCATAGTAAGACTTACCGCACTCAAGACTTAGTCTTTTAACATTCACCAACGATTTAATTGCACCAGCACTTTCCTGCCATTCACCAACTTTCCTATTACTCTCTGCATCATCCGTTCCCTTCTCATCAACACTACCTAAATATTTAAACTCAGACACTTGCTCAGCTGCCTCATCATCTAACATAACTTCACACTGAGAACTGTCCTCACTCTACAACCATAACCTTTACTTTTTATCTACGTGTTACTTTCAAACCCTCCTTTTACCCATACCCTGCCAAATTCTCTCTACCAATCTCTCAAACTCTCTTTCAAGATACCCACACAAACCAAATCATCCGCATATAATAGGTAGGGCACCCTCCACTCATCTCCATTCTCCTTTTTATAACTCCATTTCCTGCCATCCCAACCTCGAATTCTTCCATAACCATCCATATACAAATTTGAATACCAACGGAGAATAACACAACTCACTCCGCTATTAATCCTATACCAGTCACCATTGACACCATTTTATTCTTACACACTGCTCTCACTATCGTCAACATACTTTTGATTCCATCAGAAGGCCACCACCAACACCATATATCACCTATACCTGCCATAAAGCTTCCCTATTCAAACTCTATCATAACGCTGTTGTTAAATCCAATAAAACCCTAAATATACATTTTTCTTCTTCTCCCCTCATTTTCTAATCATTTGTTTCAATGTTAAAGATTTGATCCACAATCCTCTACCACTCCTAAAACCACCTTGTTTCTTTCACCAATCAGTCCCTCAGTCACTCGACGCACTCTTACGGCCAAAATCAACCAACACTTTGACGTTCATACCACCTCAATAAACCTTATTGCCTATAATTTCTTACAGCCCCTTTTCTCCCTTACCTTATATAGTGGTACTATTTACGCTCTCTCCAATCCTTTCAAAGTTCATCAGAGAATTTTTTATGTCGCAACTTCCAAATCAAATTAAAATGAGTCTCGCCTCCGTTCTTGATCATTTTCACTAGTAATTTCATCTATACTGCAGAATTCCCATTCTTCAACTTTCTCACCCTACTCATTACTCCTAATAACTATAGACCTCAACCCAAAATACCTATTCCTTCTTGCCCATCAAAGACCACATACATATCACTAACACGTAGCATTACAGTTAACTATCGTGAGGATTTTCAGAAGTGTTTTCTGTATCCCCTCAACTCCTTTTTATCGGGTCAAGAAAGGCTTCCGTGTGCTTTATGGATAACAGATTCTCCTTTTCTCATTCTTAACCTTCCGCGCTTCCTTCGAGAGCTTCCTATTCCTTGTATGTCCTCATTCATCCCTTCCAACTGTTCATTTTACCTCTTGTTTTCTCCTCTGGACACTTTTAGTATTTTTTTTTCCCCTTTATAATTCCAAGGGCATCTTTCTTGTAAAACTTCATCATTTGCTTTAGTACATTCTCCAACCACGCTTCTTTTTTTACTTAAACAGCTTTCATCACCTCTTCATACCACATTCGCTGTTAACATTATTACTTCCTACTTAAGCACATCACACTTCCTTTGCACTACTAAACAATTGCTTCTCCTTCATTTGCCCCAGATTTGTTCAGTATCAACTTGTTCACATTCAAACCGATTTACTAGCGAGCGCTCTTCATACTTATCCCTTATTGTCTTGCTCACTCTTAATTTACCTACTTTTCCTTTCGTATCACTTCCTCTCCAACCAACCCCCTAACCTAATTTTACATTAGCACAACATAATGATCCGATAATCCACTTTCTAACCCCTTTCTACCTAAACACCAACACATATCTTCAACATCTTCTCACCACACCAAATCAATCATGACTTTTCACTTCGTACCATCCTCTACCTACACACAACTCTTAGTGATAGCGCCTTTGAGTGTGATACTCTTTGTGTTTAAAGAAGTATCTCACGTACACACAGACCTCTCTCTTCACAGAAATCAAATACCTTCATACCATTCTCATTTTTCCTCCGCACCCCAAACCAACGTCTCCAAAACCACCTATTATACCTATCCAACCATTCAGGTCGCCCAACACACCTATCCAATCTGAAGCTCCTACTCACCCTATCCCAAACATCATTACTCAGATTATCCCAAAAAATCGTACTTCTCTTCAACGTTTCCGCCTCAGAATGGACCAAATGGTACAACCACACATACCTTGACCTTTTTCAAACTTAATTTACCATTAGAATTCTAGGACTCACACACACAAAGTCTACCATAGCTTTGTACCACAGGTCACTCCATCAGAATTGCAACTCTTCTCTCACCCTCTCATTCTCTCCACACCAGCACGCACAGCATTTTCACACCACAACACAACTTATTCACGCTTTTCCTTTCATCTTGTTTCAGTCAAAGCGATCCGAAAATCAGAAAATACCGATACAGAGTTCTCCCTCTACGTCACATCACTCTTCTCTCAACATTTCAGCCCGACAGTTCATTGTACCCATATGATGCATTACAATTTCGCCGAAAAATTAGAAGTACGTTTAGCGGGATCACGACCATCTCCGGAGGCATGCATCAGCATCCTCGCAAGAGATGGATGGTGAGTGGGCAGCCAACCCAACTACCACCGCCCCTTAGTCCCATCTTCTACGACACGCAGGACAATACGATGTGGGAAATTCTTTCTCCCCGCACAAAGGGATATCAGTAATAGGGATGTCTGAAAGGTGTTATCTAGAAGTGGGGTGTGTCCTTTAAGTATGTGTATATGATATGGAGGATAAATGTGGTTAGTAAATTTGTTGCCTGGAGGATGAGTGTGTAAGGAATATGAACGCAAAAGAGAAGCGCCCTTAAAAATGGGAGGTAATTTCATCGCTCGAGTATGCGTGTTACTCTCGCCTCCTATATATATTATTTGCCGTTGCGTGGTCTTCTGGGCTGACTCCCCCACACACACCGCCGGACCGTACAGCAACGTAGGCAGTGATATGTTCCCCATAGGCTTACACCCGCAGAGTCTATATTATATATAGTATTATCTATATTATAGTATATAATATATTATTACTATAGTATATATATATATATTATATATTATTACTTATAATACTAATATACTTATATATATATAATATATATATAATACGTATATATATAATATACATATATAGTCCCTCGTGTGAAGTTGTTAGATGGTGAGCAATTAGAACAAGCATTTGAGTTTAAATATTTTGCGTATATGTTGGATGAAAAGGGATGGATGATGCAGTGTAGTAGGAAAATGTCTGTGGAATGGGTAGGAAGGTGATGGATGGGACATTAAATCCTTGGTGAATATAAAGAGACTACGTCCTGAGTGCGCTAGGGTTTTGCATGAGAGTATATTGCTACCTGTGACAATGTATAGTAGTGAAATTATGGCATGGAATAAGAGTTATAAACCTAAGGTGTAATGTGCACAGATGGACAATCTTATGCGAGTTTTAGGTTTGAGAATTATTAAAATGAAGAATTAAAGCATTAAAGAGTTGTGTGGTGTGAAGAAATGCATAATTAAGAGAATAAACGAAAGTACATTGAGATGGTTTGGTCATATGGAAAGCATGGATAATAGTTGGTTGGTTAAGCAGATGCATAGTGGTGAGTGAGCTGGGAATCGACTGGCTGGGAGACTGAAGTAAAAGTGAATTGAGTCTCAGAAAAGGAATGTCTGAAGGAAAGGAATGAGTTTGGCACAGGCGAGAAGAAAGGTGCATTATAGGAGTGAATAGCGGGGTTTTGTGAGGGGATATGGTTGCGAGCTTTGCCCAGGGTTTGAGCCCCACATTGACGAGATACCACAGAGGGTCCATTGCAGCCTCATGAAGCCCTTGGGTAGATTTTATCTGATTAAGACGAGTTCTCACTTAAGGGTATGGAGGGTGTGGTAAAGGGGGGGGGGGGCTTTTTTTCGACTTGCGTCATGTTCTTCTGCTACTTTCCTATTTCCTGTGTATGCTACGCACCTCACCCCCAATCTGGGGAACAGAGGTAGATAATAATAATAATAATAATAATAATAATAATAATAATAATTGGTGAAGGTTATAGAAAAAGTGGACCAGTGAGTGGATTGGTGTAGCATTTGCCTAAAGATAGTGTAATAGTAGTCTTCTAGTTGCTGGAGGTACTTCTATATGTTGGAAGTCCTTCAGACCTGTAAATAGATGAACGATCATCAATATATGGAGTTTGTCTTGTATATGTAAATAGTTGTTACAAATTGATAAGCTATAGACAGTAGGTAATAGTGTACCTATCTAGTAGAAGTCCTTTTTTGTTACTGTACAATCATTCTACCACATTCATCTTTCCTCATCTGCTCATCTACGAGATCGTCTTCTTTATGGTACCAGTAAGTGTTAGTTGTTTAGTTACTATTATTTCTGTTACCATTGGTATTTTTTATCAATAATAATAATAATAATAATAATAATAATATAATAATAATAATAATAATAATAATAATATAATAATAATAATAATAAATATATATTTTTGAGTTAATGTACAGATACCAGCACAGAAACAGGAAATGACTATACTGTGTCAGCAAACCAACATCAGGGGAAGACCCGGGAAGTCCCAAGCAAAACCACATAAAAAGAGTGCTGGGAGTTTGGCCGAGGCGAGAAGAAAGGTGCATGATAGGAGAGAATGGCAGGGTGTTGTAAGGGGGTATGGTTGTGGCCCACCTGGGCCAGGGGATGAACCCTACACTTGACGATTTACCATAGTGAGGATCCGTCGCGGTCCTGTGAAAGCTCTAGGGTGGATTTTCATGACTGCGACTTGCGAAGATTTCTTACTAATTAATGGTACAGAGGGGGCGGTAAGGCTGGGCTTTCTTTTCGACTTTTGTCATATTCTTCTACTGCTTTTCTTTTCCGATGCTTGTCACGCACCTTACTCCCAGTCTTGGGAATAAAAAAGAAGATTAAGAAAGAAAGAAATAATAATAATAATAATAATAATAATAATAATAATAATAATAATAATAATAATAATAATAATAATAATAATAATAATAATAATAATAATAATAATAATAATAATAATAATAATAACTTACTTCTCCCTTCGAATCCATTTCGTTTTCATCTTTTTCCTATAATTATATTAAAAATATTAGTACAAATGTAAGACATTTATAAAAATATATAATGAAGGACTGATATTCTTATAAGTAAATGTGATAAATCAATTAACCCAACCATTTCCTCTGAAACATCAGTTTATTTATTCAATTTCAATATAAAATATTTTATTCAGAAATTAAAAATTACATTAAATTTAAATTTTAGTTACCGTATGTACAAATAATATGAATAATAAAACAATATATACGGTATTAAATAGTAATATATAATTTGACTCATCAGGCAAAAGAAAAATATACACTGTAACAATACAAAAAAAAATACCTACAGATAAGGACAAACTTACATCATCCTCGTCAGGAGGCATCTGAATAATTCTTATGTTTCCCATTTTTTTCTTTTTTAGAAGAGGGGTTTTAGTTGGTATTAAATTCGGTCTAAGAGAATTTTTGCTGGATAAAATATTTTTAACATCATGACTCCGTTCTTCATGATGACGCAATTGTGCTCGTCTGGAGAAAGACTCTGAACAATGAGAACACTTGAATCTATTGTTTACCATTTGAGCAACATTTCCATTTTGAATATGAGTCTGGTAATTTTGGAATAAAGAAAATTGCAAAGTTAGCTTCATTAGGTTAGACAGAATATATTTTATACAAAATAATAAATTTGCAGTCGTTTAATAGTCATTTTTTTTTTCAAAGTTAATTTTATTAATGCCAATTTTTTTAAATAATTATGATATATAATATATAAATATATGTACTAGTTTATATAGTTATATATTATATATTTTATATTATACTATATTACCATATATATATAATTATATATGTATATAGTATAATATATATATATATATAATTATATTATAATTAATTATATATATATAATATAATAAAATAATAATATATATAATATATATATATTATTATAATATATATAAATATAATATATATAATATTATATATATATATATAAAAGGTATATATATATTAGTAAATTAGTATTAAAATAATTCAAAGTATTAATGAGATATTTAATTTTTACTTTAGATATATAAATTTACTATTATTTATATATGCACTACGTATTTTGCCACAGTTATCAAATAACTTAAGCTACGTAACACCGAGTTGCGCAAAATATCGGAAGTATGCCACCACAAATAATATTAGTCAGATTTAGGGTTCTATTGGTATATATTAACACATAAGAATAAATTATATTCTCATGGTAGTTATCGAAAGCTTGGTATGGTGTTGTGAGTGATTTTTTGTGTTTGTTTTTAGTCTGTCTGTGTGTGTGTGTGTGTTAGATAACGGAATACCAAGAGTGGGTGTGAAAGGGCGGTAAAAGTAAAATGTAGATATAGATATATCCGTGAGAGTATAAGTTGGGTGTGAAAGTATATAAGTCGTATAGTATAGTATGAGTACCTAGGTACTATATATATATCTCATACGAGTTATAAATATAAATATGTTTTAGAACGTGTGAAGAACAAACAAATATATTATAATTATTTTAAAAATTCTTTTCTAGTTTAATATATATATATATATAAATATATATATATATATGGTATAAAAATATAGCATTGTAAATTGTTATTTTGAAAAAATCACCCAGCCAAAAATTGTTAGTAAAATCTACTTTGTATATTATTTAAAGTAATTATGGGAATGAAAAAAAATTATTTCTGCAGTTAATTTCTTACACTCCAACTTTTTAAAATGCAAATAACTAAAAATCTTTACAAACAATTAAAAATTAAATCATGATAACTTTATAAATATTTATTAAAATTCAAAAAATTAATTTAAAAAAAAATCTTTTTCAATTTTAAAATTTCAGATAAAAATTTAATTAAAAAATTAAAAATCAAAATTTAAGTGTAGGAGGCACGTTATGTTAAAAATATTTATGTAATAATCATTGTACTATGAACACATTACCTGGATAAGCAACGTGAAGGTGAGACCTCTGCCCGTAAACTGCAAGAAATGTTATTTGTAATAAGATTATTATTATTATTATTATTATTATTATTATTATTATTATTATTATTATTATTATTATTATTATTATTATTATTATTATTATTATTATTATTATAATTATCTATTTATTATTATGACAAATTATTATTATTTATTTATTATTATTATTATTAATTAGGAAACTTATCTACTTATAACAAATGTATTTTTTTTTTTTAAAAAAAAAATTTCTGAATTTCAACATAAAATTTATAATTAATTTTTTTTTCATATTGAAATTTTAATTCAACAAATTTTGATTGACAAATAAAGCAATAAAATATAATACATATAATTTATTGCAAAAAATGCCTCCTACACTGTCTACTAATCATAGATAGTATTGCATGCAGAATAATATACTAACTACCATACTATATATATATTAATATAGAATATATATATATATAATATATTATATGTATAACATAAATATGAAGATAAATAATGGGTATATATATATAATAATATAGTAGGTGAGTGCGCTAATAAATAGGTAGATATTATTCATTTCCTTGTTCTCAGAATCATAGTATAACTTAATTATATATAAAGATGAGTAAATATAATAAAAAATATATAATAAGTATATATATAGAGTTAAAAATAGATATAATATTATATAGTATTTATATATAGTTCTTAATAATAACAAAAACAATAAAAGTATAGAGTAGGTTTATAATAGTAGTATGAAAAAATACTGAAATGGTATTTCAAGAGTAGTAGGATAGGTATATTGGAAGTGGAGAGATAAAGGTTACGGCGTTGTCATAATAAATAGTAATGATTAATATAATATAATATTATAGAGAAGTATATATATATATATTAATATATAATTAATAGATAAGAATATATTATGTATATATATAATATATATTAGTATATATAGTCATATATAGTATGATATATAATATTAATATATATATAGTATAAATATTATATATATCACTATATACTAATAAGAAATATATATAGTATATATAGTATAATATTAAATATAATTTATAATAATATAGATATAATTATATTATATATATATATATTATAAATAATATATCAAATTAGTATATATATATATTATAATAATATATATAGATAGTATATATAAAGATATAATATATTATATATATCATATATATATAAGAGATATATATATATATATAATATGTTATAGAATATATATAATGTATAATAATATAGTAGTATATAAATATAATAATATATATATATACATATATATATATATATATTACTATAAGTTCATATATATAAGTATAAAAAATATTAAGTACTAAAAACCTATAAAAAATAGAATATGAGGTTATAAATTAATTAGAGGCCTATTGAATAATATAGCAAGCAATATATAGGTTATATAATAATATTAATAATATACATTAATTATATATTAATATAAATTATATTAATATTAATTTTAATTATATGTAATTTGTACATACTATATGTGTAAGTGAAAAGAGTTATAGAATATTTAATATTTATTATTAGTAATTAAGTTTTATACATGTATATGCATCACATTAAATTAAACTTATCGATATGTAGCAAAGATTAATCTATTCGAATCAAACAGAAATAAAATCATTTTATACCTCAAAATCAAATATATTACTCATATTAACTACAACGAAATTGGCATACTATTGTGGGCTCATTGAAATGCCTCGGTTTATATTATTACATAGAAATTTAAATTCCTTTTTAAATAATTTGAAAACAGTTGTAATTCATCCGACTTGTTTATGATGTTCAATTGAAATTATATTTATATTATATATACTAATCTAAATATTAATTTCGTTTATTATTGTTAACTCTTTTTCTAACATTTTAGTATTAAATAAAGTATAAAAAATATTAACATTATACGGATGCTAAGCATTTATTACTATCAATAATATATATAATTTTATATATCATTATATACCTAGAGATAAATTATTATATAATATAATTATATATAATATTAGTTTAGATATTATTTATTAATTCTTATATTATAATTATTATTATATATACTATAATATTAATTATATATAATAGTATATTATATTGATATATATTTATAATTTTAATTATTATATATATATAATTTGAATGTAATTATATATTTTAATATTATATATTAATAATTTAATATATAATAAATCTACTAATTATGTCTCTATAAAATATTTATATAATATTTATATAATATATATTATATATATTTTATATATTATATTATAATAAATCATAATTTAATTATTAATATGTAGAATATTTTCTAAATACTCATTAAGTTATTATATTTACATATATATATTATTAATATATATTTAATAAATATATTATTATTTTTATATATATAATAATTATTATGATTTTTATATTATATAATATTATTTTAATATATAGTTTATATATTTTATATTTATTTAGTTTATTATTTGGTTTACTTTATTATTATTTATTTATAAGTATAGGAGGTTATGATAAATGAATATATAGATAATAATGAAGATATAGTATTAGGCAAAAAGACAATCGAAAGGATAAAAGGATATATATAGTGGTATATGAACTAAGTAAATATAGAGTATAATTATAAATAATTATAAAAATGAATATAGTATAATATATAGTATAAATACATCAATATATGAGATATAACTATAAGGTATAAGATCAATATATAGAAGAAATAAGAATATTATATAAAACATAAATATATATATAAGTACATATATAATATATATAATATATATATTATTATATATACTATATATAGATAATATAATAATGATATATGATTATATATAGTATATATATATACTCAAATAATATAGTATTAGTATATAGTAATAATATAGTAATAAAATATATATATATATAATATAAATATATGGATATATAATATATATGACTATATATATAGTATATAGTTATATATATTTATTATATATATATAATATATATATACGTATTATTATATATATATAATAATAATATTAACTATTTATATATATAATGATATAATATCATATAATATAATATATATATATTCCATATATATATATATATATATCATATATAATATAATAATATATATATAATAATATGATTATATACGTATATATATTGTATATATACATTTAGATATATAATAAATTATTATATATAATAATAATATAATATATATATATATATAAATAGACTTATATATTATATATAAAAAGAAATATATTATATAATATATATATATATATAATATATAAATATAATACTATAACATTTTATTTCTCTTATTATATACTATTATAATAATATATATTATATATATATATATATAATATATATATAGTATATATATATATATTACGTATAAAAATATATATATACCTTATATATTATATATAATATATATATTATATATATATATACTATATATTATATATATATACGGATATATTATATATATTACTAATATATAATATATATATATAATTATATATATATACACATAATATAATACTATATATATATATATATATATATATATACTATATCATATTATTTATATACGGTAAATATATATTATATACTAATAATATATATATATATATACTATATACTACTATATATTATATATATTATATACGATATAATAGGTATATAAATATATATAATAATATATATACTATAATATATACCATTAATGATCATGTATAAGCTACTATAGAAAGGAATTAAGATGAGATCTTTTCTTGTAATGAAAACAGTGCCTCCTCGAAACCCCTTTTCTATATATAGATATAAAAAACTGAATCGCAAACTTGCATGTTCCGATGATGGTCGAAAGGAAAAGAAAGCTTCAATCTTAACACCTCTTGGTTGCTTGGGCTTGCTTTTATGGCCATTGCCAGAGCGATTAAGAGGCCTCTCTCTCTCTTCTCTCTCTCTCTCTCTCTCTCTCTCCTCTACTCTCTTCGTCTTTACTCTCTCTCTCCTCTCTCTCTCTCTCTCTCTCTCTCTCTCTCTCTCTCTCTCATTCTCTCTCATTCTCTCTCTCTCTCTCTCTCTCTCTTTCTCTCTCTCTCACTCTCAACACACAAAACGTTTAATGGTTTTTTACCTGCTCTTTGTTTTTATAATGAAATGAATTCAGTAATATTTTCATTAAACACTCAATTCGAAACTGGTCAATATTTTAAATAATAATAATAATAATAATATATAATAATAATAATAATTAATAATAAGTATTAATAATGAGATAATAATAATAATAATAATAATAATTAATAATAATAATAATAACATAATAATAATAAAATAATAATGAATAATAATATCAATCACATAATAATAATAATCAATAATAATCGACAAAACAATTATATATATATATAATATATACTATAAGTCTAGTATATATATAATAATATATATATATACTAATAATTTACCTTATATAGTATAAGTCTTTATCGACTAGAAAATATATTATTATATATACATGTTTCGACATTTTTAATGTGTCACGAAGCGGAAAAGAAATTTTTCGCAGTAAACTTTCCAAGTAAAGAAACTAATATTGCTCCTATTAATCATGAATGAAATTCTTTTAAAATAACCAGTATATAGTAACTTGTACACGCACACACACACACACACACACACACCACACACACCACAGACATACCCCCACACTTAATGCCGATCAACGCCTACGAGTCAACGCTTATAATATAATCCAATACTCGAACGAAGTATACACTAATAAAATTAGTTTGCTCATTAAATCACTAGCAAATATAATAACTTTCCTACCAGTATATTTTAACATACTCCATTTCAGTATATATTATATCATTTTTACCGTCATATAATCTTTCTGCCAGTGTAGACCAGATAGAATATATCCGAATTTATCTCTTATTTAACCTATAAATAAAGTCCATATTTTGATTTTCTAAAATCAATGAGTATATTTTACTATTATAAACTATATAATAATTTTTACCATCTTTCATTCAGCTATATAACACCATTACGTAATATTAATATGATATAAATATATAATATCTATATATAATATTTATTTATTATTCTATATATACTTTTATTATCATATATATAATATAAATATATATATATATATATTATATATATTCACTATCATTCTATTAATATTTGGTACTTTTGATTGCTCATTATTTATATACTACTATATACTTAAATTATAATAATATTTATATGTTATATATATAATCTAATTAATATATATTTGCTTACGTGTGTATTCGTGCACATCATAACAATGAGACTGTGCAAAATTTGCATACATACATACTTGATATCAATATGTAATAAATAAGTATGTAAATTTTATGTATTTAATTTTTAATATATTCAATAATATAGTATTAGTGATATTTAAAGGATTATTATATAGTAAATATACATCTCGCCTTAGCTCTACGTTGATTTATTAGAGTTATATGTAAAATTTATTTTTTTATTGTGTTGCTAAGATGAATTAAATTATATTATAGTTTATATTTTTTTTTTTATTATTTTAATATTTATTTTGCAATTTGTCTTATTTTTATCTGTATTTAGTTATCATTTTCAGTTGATTTTGTTTTCTCTAATTGTTAATGTTCTTCTACATTCATCTTATTATTGTTCGTGTTCTCTCTTTTGTTTATTTCTCTTAATTATTTTTCGTATTCGTATTTCAACACCCTTTTCGGTTAAAATTTAATAATAAT
The DNA here is from genome assembly GCA_015478945.1 of Trachelipus rathkii. Lineage (NCBI taxonomy): Eukaryota > Metazoa > Arthropoda > Malacostraca > Isopoda > Trachelipodidae > Trachelipus > Trachelipus rathkii. The sequence continues at coordinate 34,747 of JABUQX010020319.1, read as the reverse complement.
ATTTTTGTATTTCTTTTTACTATATATATTATTCTTTATTATTATATACTTTATAATTTTGTTTCTGCTAATGCGTTTTAATTATTTTTATTAGCCATTTATATTGATTTTATTATCTTGTAGTTGTTATGGGTAATATTTATATTGTGTGTGGACCCTTCATATACTATAGGTATAGGTATTATAAACAGTGTATTAGTTGAATCAAATAATGAGCAATGTATAATCATTTCTTTCTGGATATTTTAGCTCATTAGGTGATAAAATTACCTATAATGGATAGTAGTAATAAAAAAATATTATACCCTACTTTAATTAAGTGGGTGTCCTATATAACCTACAATATTATACCTATAAATATATATTATCCATAACCTCACATATATTATCATATACATAGATTTTTAAACGTCAATTGCTGCCTATACTTAAAATATTAGTATAGATCATACATAATATATAATATACCTTTGTATATAATAGAATGCATCACTCTCAAATACTTACCCTCAGTTTATATAATTTACCTCTCACTACGGGGATAATAAATATAATGTACTATTAATATATATACCAAATTACTTGGATAGTAAATAGCCACTATTACTACATAGGGGTTTTAATTACCTCACTCATATTTAGTTTTCTTTTAATAATAAGCTCACATATTAAACTCATATATTATAAATTTAACTAATAGATTTATACTACACTATATATAAATTTCTTTACATTACTAATAATATTTATATAGTTGCCATTAAAAAAATATTAGTCTATTATATATATCTTTTTAAATAAAAATACATATAAAGTATTAATATACTATTAATATATTATATTAAAATGAATTAGATAGATCTATATATATTGTTTTTAAAATATATATATATGATAATATTATAATAATATTAATATATATATCATATATATACTATATATATTATATTTATTATATTATATATATATTCATTCATTATATATTAAGTATATATATATTACTATATATCTAATATATAATATATAGATATATATAATATTAATATAGTATATATATATATTATATAATAATATATAATTATCACTATATAATTCGATATTTTAGAAGTATTAGCAGAAATGTATCGACGCATGAACCTTGTACACATTTACTGCTACATTAGTGTAATTGTTAGATATATATAGATATAGTATATAGTATGATACTATATATAGTGAATAATAAATATAATAAGATATAATAACGTAGTATTAGATTGATTGTCACTAATAGATGAGGTCAGAATAATATAATATTAGTATATAATATATTTCACTCTAATAATATAATATAGTATATTGTATATATATATATATATATAGGGGTATATATAGATATATATAATATGATGTTGAGATAGGAGATAGGAGATAGGATAAGATGAGGATGAGAAGAGAGTCTGTTCTTCTCGATAGGTCGCTTATAAAAGATTAAACCTCAATAAATAATTAAAGAATAAATGACAAATAAGTGTGTGTGTGTATGTTTAAGTGTGTGTGTGTATATATATAAGTATTAAATATTATATTTAGATATTTATTATTAATATATAAGAGTGAGGTTTATATATTTATGATATATATATTATTATATATATTAGATTATATTTATATATATTAATTTTAAGATAAAATGTGGAAGTGTTAAAGCATATATCTGAAGGGGCTAAAATGAAGTTAGTATATATATTAGTATTATAGTATATTAGTACATTATTAGAAAGAACTATATTAGGCTCCCGCACGAAATATGCGGCCCGTATATAGCTAGTTCTGTTTATATTTAAGTATATATATAATATTACTATAATATTAATATTTTTTATATATATTTTTTATTATTTATTGAAATTATTTGTCATATTTATTTTTATTTATTTTATAAAATAATATATAAAGATAATATATATTATATTAATATATTTAGTGTTATATGTATAATATATATTGTATATTTTAAAGTTTAATTTAATTGACAACACTATTTTAATTTTAATTATGGGAAGCATCTTTGGATGACATATATTTATACATTAGATAGTAAAATACCAGATATAGATTTAATAGATATTTATAGAATGATTAATATATTATTTATAAGCATTTATATATTATATAATATTGAATTATATATAAGTTAATGATTAATAGCTTATAAGTATAACAATATAAGTTTAGTAATTATTTGAAAGATATAGTTAGAAAGGAAAGGAGATGAGGAGAGATATTGTAAAACCTAAAAATAAGTAATAAACCTATATTGAGAATTTAAAAATACTACTAAAACTAAGTATTCGTAATAATATCAATATATAATTAAATATTTTATAAAATAAATAATAATTTATAATATTATAGGATAAAAATATTTTATTTTTTCTTACTTTTGATATAAGAGAGTTGCTAATAGTTTAAAACTCATAAAATCTCATGACTAAATAAAATAAAAATTATGTTAAATTAAATATGAAATTTTAATGTTAATATTTGATATATTATTATTAAGTTCAATTTCATAATGTCATATATTATTCATTATAGTTAATATAGTTTTATATATTTTAATGTAGTATCTCGTCAGGTATTATGGATATAGGTTATTCTTTATACTTTGGAGCTATTGTAACTATTCCTCATCAGTAATTTGTGATAAGGGCAAATTATCCTTTTTTTTGTATAGTTATTATGAAATGTTAAAATCATAATATATTAGTGATAGATTAGGATATAATATATATAATATGCATATACGATATATAGTAGCCTTTAGAGTATATGATATATATATATTTGTCTTTAAAGGGAAAATTTGTACCATTACATGACTTGTGATGTATTTAAGCAATCTATTTCATTTCTTATTGTAAACTTGTTAAGAATACAGATATACATATTTCTATTATTGGATTAGATTTATTTATGGTATATTAATGAGTTAATGTAAATGAATAATATATGAGAGAATGAGGAGATAATGAGATTAGTATTATATTAGAATATTAAGATAACTTAGGCCAAAGATTTACATAATATGATTAAGATATATTAATTATATTTATTAAGATATTATCCGCATGATATAACTAGATGTAAATTGTTATCAAAGTATTAAGTGTATTATATTTCAATCTTCGTGTGGTGAAGTTAACTTTGCGTGAAAATTCCAGACTAAATTTGCAGGAAGTGTTTTTTCACTCGAGGCGCGCCAAAAGTTCCTTTTACAGGATGTCCAACTCCTCAGGTGAGTTTAGATCCCTAAAATTAGAAACTTTGTAAAAAAAATAAAGAGAAAGGGAAGAGGAACCTGGTAAATCAGGGGAATCCCATAAGAAAAAGGAAGCAGATTTTGAAATGAAACTTGAGGCTCTGTTTGACATTACACATGTAAACGCTTTTGACATGACTACTATTGAAGAGGATGAGCAGTTTATGATTAATCAAAGTTTAAAAGGTCTCCGGGATTCATGAACGAAATTGATCATTGGGATTGTAAATCACAAAACTAATAAATAGACTTCCAGTGATTCTTTTGAATAGTGATACTAAACAAGTTCTTGAAGTTCCTGTATAATAATAATCTGGAACTGGAAAAGAGCAGAAATATTATGTTTGTCAAACTGTTGCTGAATGGGGTCTCCAGAAATATTTTAAAGCGTTGGCTTTCGATACGCGGTAGCAACGAATAATGGTGATTTTAGAGGTAAGTGCGTTTTGGCAGAAGATATTTTAGGACAAGATCTTCTCTATTTACCTTGCAGACATCATATATATGAAATCATTTTTAGAACCGTTTAAGAGGAAAATATGAGTAACACTGCAGGTCCGACTGTAATAATCTTTAAAAGATTCAAAACGCTTGGTCTGGAATCAATGTCCATAAATCCCGACCAAGGATTGAAAGTGAAAAGGCTAAGAGACACTTCAATCAGGGCGATGACTTTTGAATTCTTGACTTTGTTGGACATAGCTTGAGGCAACTGCAGCCTAGAGAGGATTATAGGGAATTTCTAGAATTAACAGCAATTTTCCTTGGAGAAGTACCATCTCGTGGATTATCTTTCCTTGTTCCAGGGGCCATCCATCATGTGAGATGGGTGGCTAAACCTATATATTGCTTGAAAATATTTGTTTCATGGTGAATTTGTATTATCACCAAGAGGAGAATACGATCAGTGATATTTGTATTTATCTTGTCAGTGTGTATGTCGAATGTTGAAACATGGTTTTTTGCGCCTTCTGCTACAAAAGTAATATATCTGGATTTCAGGGTTCTTTCGATACTTTTTGAATATTAAGCTATCGATCGTAGAATATCTCGTGTTGCTTTACAAAAACTAAGGAATCATTTTTGGTATTTGAGCCCTGAAGTTGTCTCATTGATCCACCTTTGTTGTGTGAATCAAAAATGTAAATGGTAAATGCTTTGAATCGCGAGACATGCTTCAACATCTCCTTCTTCACCAACACAAAATCTATCATACTTTCACTTCGATACCATGTTTTTATCTTTACTTTATTCAGCTCTTGGACCCCAGATATAACTGCTATGATCATCCTACTAGTAAAGTCTGGAACATTTTCAAACTCCATGATCTTGTTATACTAGTCATTAATCGGATTATAATAAGTTATGTAAAAAAGTCTGACGCTTAAATTGTATTCGTAAATATATAAACTAATAAGAAAATGTAAATATTAAAATGAAATTTAGCCAATAAAATGACGAAATCAGAGATTCAATATCCCGTTATTATTTCCCATTAAGAGACAAATGGCTTTTAAGGAATCTTATCCCAAAGTAATAGACACTTTATCTATTTCTTCTTAAAGTCAAGAAATACTGTTTCCATCTCGCCGAAGATAATAAAGGACAGAAATTTTAAAAAAAAGATTAATAATCATGTCAAAATTTATTTGTGTATAACTTGGCTCTAGAGAATAAATAACATATATATGCAAGTACTACAGGAATTAATATTAAGCAATTTACAGTTTTCAAATATATTTTTTTAAGTACAGTATATGGCTTATACTACTATTACTACTACTACTACTACTACCTTTTTTCCTTTAATCCATTCTGTAGCAAGAGAGGAAGAGGCAATTGCTGAACCACATCCAAAAGAACGCAAAGTGAGCACAAGTGAGTAAAAAAATTCAATTACTCGAATATAAGAACCATCCCTAATATATATATAATTATATATTAATATAATATTATTATGATATATATATATATATATATATATTATATATTAATATAATATTTATATATATATATATTTATTATATTATATATATTTATATTATATATATATTAATTTAATTATATATATACTAATATTATTTTAATAATATATATATTATATATATATATTATATATATATTAATATATTACTTTTTCAAATGTGGGTCTTGTGTACTCTTAGTTGAATTATTGGTGTATGCTTCGTCCTCTTTGAGCCCCATATGAGCAGTGAGTTTTTTAACTGAGGGGTGTGACGCTCTACACCCCTTGGGGTACATCACGAAATAACCAGAGGGGTGAGCGACTCATAGCGTGAGAAAAGACCTAAATTTTATTTTTAGAATATATATATTAATATATATTATAAATATATATTATTAATATATAATATTATATATATAAATATATTAATATTTTATATATATATATTATTTATATATATTATATTAATGATAAATTTAATTATATATAATATATAATTTAAATATATGATTGGTGAAAGGATTAGACTGTGCCAATGGAATCCTATTTTTTTATTTTTGGGGCGTGTGCGCCATTACTAGAAAAAGATTGGGAACCACTGCCCTAGAGAACATCATATTATATTATATAATATAATATATATATATATACTATATATATTTAGTATATATATATAATGTAATTAAAAAAAATTTATATTATTATTATTTTTTATAAATTATATTATATTTATATAACATTAGTATGTGTTGCTGCGGTACATTTATTACTATATATATATTAAATGAGTTTGTGTGTAATGCTCGTACCATAGAGAAAGTAACTGATCTAACGATGATGAATGCATTTGAAGCGTATACATTCCTTATATATCATTATTAATTAGGGCAACCATTTATAAGAAGTAGGAGAAACCCGGAACTCGCTCGCTCCTGGTTTTTGGCCACTACAAGAGGCAATTCAAGCATAATCTTGTATATCTGGTGAGTGTCTCAAATATTATTATTAATTATATACACCAAGAAATACCACAAATAATGCTAATTAATTATACTTTATAATCGTTCTTCTCTTGCTTTTATATATTTATAGGTATATACTCAAACTATTTGAATTACTTATAATGAATCTTTCATTGTATTAATATATTACGGGTACTATTATTAGTATAGGTCGATAATTATAATATAAAGATATATTATATAGGTATATATATTTTTAGGTTTATATTTATTCATATATATTAATAGTTATATAGAATAGTATTATTCTAATATGTAACATACAGGTAGATAGGATAGTTAATATATATATTGTATTAATATATATATTATAGGTATATATGATAATACGAGAATAATAATATATAGTTAATTATGGGGTAGTATATGAGCTATAACTATTATATATATTTATAGGTTGTATATTTTTTATATAGTCGATAATAGCACTAATAAATAGTATATAATTAATATTATATTTATATATATTTGAGAACTACTCTTGTCTAGTGAATGTTTATTAAGAGAAGAAGCCCTTGGATTCTTTTTTATTATTATGCTTTACTGTCACTTCATATTATATATTTCAAATGTAACACATAATTTAAAAAACACTTGAAAAATTAATATTCTATTCATTTTTCAGATAAAAGTCTCAACTATTATGTTCTTTCCTCAGTTGGTATCATTCTTCTTCATATAAAATAAAACGCCCCTAAGATTGTTTACTTCTGAACAGATTGGATCGTCAGATCTGTATTCTATCTTACTCACGCCATACGTTCTCTCTACAATAATTAACACACTGGTAACAACATACCATCATGCAAAACCTTAGCACACTCAAGACTTAGTCCCTTTGTATTTAAAAAGAAACTCTGTGGCAGGTATTTGTGATATATGGTATTGGTGGTAGGCTTCTGAATGGAATTAAAGCATGTATGATCCGATAGTGAAAGCATGCTGTAAAGAATAATGTAAAGTTGAAAAGGAGGTTAATATTAATTAATCAGAAACTGGAGGTAAGGTAGTGTCCGCCCTAGCTCTCTAACATATATATATATGGATGTGGGTGAAGATAAGGATTCAGAGTTGACGTAGAGGGCCAGATGGAAAGGATGTTAGAGCTGATAAAAATGGAAGAGAGTGGAGGGCTCCTTGCTTATTGAACGCTGATAATTTGGTTTCTGTGGCGAATCTGAAGAAAATTTGAGAGGATTGTTAGAGATGTCTTGAAAGTAAATGATGATAAGAAAATTGGTTGCATGTTGTGAGTTAGGAGAGTCCGCGGTTTGTAAATTCATGTTGGATGGTGGGCAGTTGGAAGCAAGTAATACTGAGTTGGTAAATATATGGCACGAGCTATAAAGGATGAAAATGGAGTCCTAATAGTAAACGCAACGTTTCGATAGTTAGAAAGCTATTTAATGAAGAGGAGCTGGTGCAAAAAAATGAAATCTTTTAAAAAAAATTCCTCCCAAAAAAAAAGTCTCCTGTATGCAAGTCCCATAAAAACTAAGTAAATTTTATTTTGTCTTAGTAGCATCTCTCTTTCTTTCCATCCTTATTCTTTCTGTAATCAAGTTGGTTTCATTGCTGTAGTATAGAGCTATCATCATATACTATTCTTACTACTACTATAAATTCTCTTGTTCTTCAACAATTCAGTCCATCTTCAGTCATCGAATACACTTCTTTCGTAGTGCTCCCGTCGAACAACATAAATTTGGTTAGAGCCGAAGTCGGAAGCGAAAATTTTTTATTATAAACAAATTTTAATATGTAATTTTAATTAATGATTTTAGATTTAATTACTATTATCCCAAGAATTCAAAAGTTTTCGACGGTAATTATTAGAGTTTTTCTCTAACAGGAAAATAATTTTCCCATTAATACCAACCAACAGTACCTAAACTGGACACTTTAACCTAACTAATACCTAATACGCCTGCGGCGGCTGTTGATCATATTTTTTTATAATGTGTGTGTGTTCTTACCGTCACTTTTTCCATGTCAATTTGTAACCATTTTCTTGTCCAACCATTCATAGGTTCTAGTCTCATTTGACTGTGTGCGAAATTTATATTTACCAGTTTAGAACATTTTGTTAAAAAAAATGTTGTCGACAGTTTTGGTACCCATATCGAATTTTTTTTGTATTAGAGTTTCTCTAACGAACCCGAGATCACATCACACAACTGTCTTTAACAATAATATATTTTTTCACAACAGTATTTCTGCCACTTGTAAAAATTTGTGTGTGGCAAGTGAGGGGGAACATGTTATTATCTTTCTTTTTTTATCTTGGTTTATTACCCGGGATTCTTAGTGAAGTCGTAGCACTGTTTTCTCTCGTGGGCTGAGGGGGGGTATTGTGTGGCGCGAGCATCTTGGGGTATACTTTTGTCGTCGGTGTGATCGTTCTGGTGGCGGCATATTTATAGAGTCGAGGAATGGGGATGCCGGGAGTCACGAGGAGCTACAATTTGTTGTGCCGTGTCTTCGAGCTACTATACGTGTGTGTGTTGGCTCCAGATGGTGGAGATTGTGATATAGTGAATACAAGAGACATCATGCACAGTCGTCCTCCAGCAGGACAAAATACTGCCTTAAATACGTTATAATTTCGAGGCAATTTTAAAAATTAACGGAATAACATTTTAACATATTACTGAATTACTATTAAATATAATATAATATTGGTCTTTTTGTTATGTCATGCTTATTTTTAGAAAGATTCACAAAGAATTTGCTTGACACTGGAAGATAAACACTTTGAGTAAAATTACATACTAAGTATTATGTTGCTATTTGTCACACGATATGTCGCTATGATCTGCCTAGATCTGGAGACGCCGATATGGTCCCGCATAAAGGTTTATTCGTCGGGGGGTGGACCCAGTAAAGGTTGATTTGTTCGCTCTATAAAAGGTTATTCGTGTCCCATTAAAAGGTTAGTATGGTATCTAGGTGCTGACTGTTTATTTGCGCAGTCAATAAAACCTCTATTCTATTAGCAAATAGATTTTTATTCAGAGCACGACATGATAAGTGATGCAGCATTTGGCTGCAAGTTTTACTCGCAGACAGTGTTATTACCATCCTCTGCCCAGATATCTCCGCGCCAGACCCTATATATATATGATAAGATAAAGCTCAACTAATAGTATTAATATTGTTAGTCGTTATACAGGAGTTAGTTAGCTATACGCCTATACTATATCTTAATATAGGAGGGTGTGTAGGGTACGTTAGTGAGTATAGACTTCTATCAATAGTGGTATATATTTAGGTTAGGGTTAATACGTATATAGAGTATACTTATATAGAAGTATAGCTAGGGTACCTCCGTAATATAGTTTAATAGTGGACATAGCGCTATATACTAGTTTTATTGTGTTAATGTCAGAGTATTGTCATATGTTTCAAATATAAACTAATGAAGGAAAGATTCTTTCATATTTATTTTTTCCATTCAAGCAAATATTGAACAGTATATTTGAAGTGTAGACATTTATTTAAGTAAAATGAAGAGAAATATATTTATACTCTTTTCCCTCCGTAGTTTTTCAAAGGATCGAGACAAAAAACAAAAAAAGTGTTTGGTGATAGCCTTACGAGGTGCGGTTAAAAATTATCGCTCATCAACAGAGTTTTTTATAACAATTCGTCTTTGAAAATAAGTTAATAACCTTATAGAAGCACTTAACTTATTTTTAATTTTTTCTCAAACTTCTGCTTTTTTCATTTACCTTTTATTTTTTGTTCTCAAAGGAATAAGAATAGAAAAAAAAACTAAAAAAAAATTTAAATCTTCACTTTTTAATTTTTTTTTTTTTTTTTTTTTTTTTTTTTTTTGTTCTTTGTTTTGTGGTTTACATTGATAGAGGTTAAAGTAATTTAGATTACTATAAGAAATATTTGATAGGGAGATCGGAGAGGAGTGGTTATGGGTACAGCGCAACTGGACGATTTTGATTTGAGTACTGGTTGAAGTTAAACAAATATTAGAAGTTACACAAATGTATCCATTTTAGTTAGGTAGATGAGTCATTTATTCAATGTATCTGCACCCCACCCGTATAAGTGTAGTTTGATTAGGTCAGGTGTGAATGTCCAGATACTTTATAAATTTTATTGAATTTTTATTTATTTATTTTATATTTTAAAATATAACTATCAATATTATGAGTTGGGTTTTAATGGAAAAAATTATTCAAAAATTGGTAGCCAGGCAATTTTAATATTATTATTAATTATTATTATGTACTATTATGTGAGTGTATTATTATTGATTAGGTATTATTACTTTATTAAATTATATATTATTATTAATATATTATTATTAATTATTAGGTAAAATACAAATCGTTATTTTAATTATAAGTTATGTCATTTATTCATGATGGTAGATAGATGTCTTAATTATTTTTAATTATTATATTCTATTGTTATTATTATTATTATTTATTATTATTAGTTATTTTGTTATACTCATTATGTGTATTGTTATTTATATTATGATAAATGACGTAAATGGCATATTATTATAGTAGTATATTACATATTATATATATAATAATATATATATAGCTTTATGTATATTCTTATTTATTTTATATATATTTTAGTCGGGTACTCGATAAGAGTTATAGTATACTAGCGCTAATAAGTATTATTAGGGTCGACGCCGCGTATTAAGGTACGTTAGCCTAGGTGGGTTAGTGTCTAGCGGGCTAGATTTAATGTGTAAGTTTAGTGGGTAGTATATTATTATTATACTAAGCTTAATATTATATTATTATTATTTATATTAGGTATTAGAATTTAGTATATATGAATTTATATATATAACTATCATATATATCATATCAGTATAGTATATTAATATTCTATTTTGACGGTTCAAGATAAACATGTATTATAAATAGTATATTTAAGGTATTAACTACTATGAGTTATTATATATAGAATAGATATAGTTAAAGAGGCTTTTATACTGAGTTACTAAGTACGTAGTAGATGAGCCTCACGTAAATAAATATTTATAGCCTTGAGTATAACTACTGTTATGCATGATGAATATAAGGTGATTACGTAGAATATGTATCATATTATGAGTATATATATTATATTTATATATGTAGTGTGAGTGTGAGAGTGAGTATATTATATTTATATGAATATTAGTATTGGTGAGTATTAGTGAACTATATTACCTTATATATTAATATGATAATAACTAGTATTGGGTATTATTATATACAGTGTAGTATATATAGTCTAAGTTAATAATATATATATTATGCTTTGAGAGGGGCCATATATATTATTATTAGAATATCTATATATATTAATATAGTATAAGTACTAACACACACGTGAGCTTGATAGAGTTAGCTTATTCTATCATGTCTATACGCTGTATATAATATTTTAAGCTAGTATAGTGAGCATTATTGAATATACTACGTAATACTATTAGGTATATATAATTATTACTTATGATCATACCGTAGCGTTGTAGGTTATCTTCCTATATACAATACCATAGAAGTACATGAGTAGGCGCTTGTGTAATAGTACGTTATATTGTGAGTGACCTGAGTGAGGCCGTATGTGAGTATATATAGTAGTTAGGTACACCATTTGGTATGCAGGTAATAACACCTATATAGTACTCATTTAGTGCAATTTATTATTTTAATTATAAGGTATTAACCCGCTATTACCACTAATTCTACCTACTAAGTATCTTATACCCATATAAATATAAATTATATATTAATACTATTAATAATATATATTTATAATAATTATTCTTGCAGATTTAGAATAGTAATAGGTCTACATAATATTATTACAAATTATACTATCGATCGTTTATAGGATATATTGCAGGTATCATATAACTGATATTATATTATATTATATAACTGTAGCTGTGTGAGACAGGATAAGAAATTTGTTCTAGTGAGTGAGTAACTCTATATATAGTATTATATATATCAGGGTGTCCGACTTAATATACAAGGTACACTTGAGGAGAGAATAGGCAATAATACTATACTTCCCCTCTTATACTACGTGTACAAATCGCTCTCGTAACGCACTTTTGCTACGCTGAGTTATTAGATGGAAGCCACCTACCAGCCACGCGAGTGGGATATAGGCGGTATGCGACCTCAAGGATTGACTCGATAACCTCGAGAGGACAACTCATGGGATTTTTTATGTTAAGGCACGAGAAGAACATAGTAATGAGTGATTATCTACAACAGATTGAGCTACGGTTGACTAAACGCGAGGGTTGCATACAATTAGATGCGCCCACTTCCCAGCCCCTGATCCAGAGGTTAGTTACACGGAATACCGGAGATATAATGACGAGAATATACGAGCACAATTGGTCGTGAGACAGTTGAGGGGGTCAATTGTATATGCTGCTGATATATGTGTCTGCAAATCAAGGACAGACTTCATCGTGAGCCTCTCTCATTACTCTTTTCCTGTATTCCTTCGGCACTCACTGCAGTATGGCTTCTTGAACGTCAATATCTTGTGCGTTGAGACGACTACCTTTTGGAGTTGGCCTATTCAGGCAACAAAACGTCGATGTGTAGGTCCTGTCCGAACTTGGGAGAGAAGTCAAAGCAACAGTGTAGCCGCGTGCATCACAGACGCTTAAAATTGTCCAATCGTAGGAAGAGACTAGCTGTATTCAAGGCAGGTGCGTGCGTCTCTGGCAAGAGTGAGCGCGTGACCGAGTCCATATCAACGTTTAGAAACCCACGAAATTGTGCGTAGAAACATGTATACCATCAGAGTACGTCTTCTTGATCTCTCAACGGACTACTCGTCAAACCATATCCACGCCGAGACAACTGAAGGTTAGGGTGTGCCTTGGAGCCGTTGAGGCCTGTCGAGGATAGAAAATGAGGGTGGCCGAAGGTGTGTGTATATGTACTCTGAACAGATAATACCGTCAGCCAACACATTACATTCAGTCGTGTGACGCTGGAAATGGTGCTTCATCTTTCCTCCCCTGAAGTGTATGAGGTAATTCTTACTGTCCACCTACACGTGACTCTTCCCCTGGTTGTGAATGCAACGTCTACTGAAGTTCCACATCACCTCTCCGGGAAAGGTTCTGTTCGTATTACACTATCGCTGATGAAGACCATTCACAAGATCACTGTGGCGTCGACGTCCTATGTTGGTGGGCAGATATTGCGTATACACGTTGCTAAAGAGAGATGCATTAGCCTCATTCCGTAACACTCGTTTTATTCTCTAAACATAATGCTGAAAACAGTGGAGCAGCAGTTCGGAAGATCGCTAATGACTACATACTGTAGGAGGGACTTGAATCTCGATGACGGGACTTGCGTCTAAATACGGAGAATATCATGGGTCAGCGGATGTGGTGGTGGCGTGGGAATATCCTATAGTGTAAATCTTCATCCGGAGAGGCTCACAGTTAACACGTCTAAATGTCCAAGTGTCAAACATACGTATGCCAGATACGTGTGTCCAGCGAAACACGACTCTTACTGAAGAGTCAACTCAGTACTCAGTTGAATACCCTGAATTACAATGCAGCAATCAGGGCATATGAACTCCGCGCTCACATGCATTTTCCATCACATTATTACTGGAATCAGTTGATATGTCTAACTAGTAACATACACCATATTTATCATCATGCATACTCCCTGTGGGAATATTCGCATAGAATTGGCATTCAAAAAACGTATGAAATATTATGATTAATCACGAAATTACGACACGACATATATTAAAGACTTGAGACAGTGGAAGACCGTCACACACTTCTTATGTTGTAAAAGCTACGCCTGTGACTAGGTAACTTACGCTTGACTCTCATCTGCGGAGGTAATAGATCTCCGAATTGTGTTGTTAAGGTTTGAGGCTCCACACACTATCCTACCTTTTTCCATATCTCGCGTCTCGAGCATACATGTATAGACTATAGAGTATATGTTATATTTTCTATCAATGTTATATCACCGTATATGAATGTGGGTCCCATTTGATATGGAATGACTCATATACCATATAAATATATTTTATATATAATATATGTAAGTAAATCATAAATATATATAGTTTATATATACAATCTTATTAGGGTATATATTATTTATATATATATATATAGTAATATTTAATATATTAATTAAAGTGTACCTATTAATATATATTAATACTTATATATTATATATATATTATAATATTATGTATATATAATTATATTATTATATATATTATAATATAATATTAATAAATATTATATATATAAGTATATATTAGATAATTACTATATTTTATTTAAATAAATATATAAGCAATCATATATATATGTATACTCAATATATCTATATAATATTATATATATTTATTATAATATATGTTAAAATGTATAATAATAATCATTATAATAACATTATCATAATATAATATTAAATATAAAATTATATATTAATAAAAATAAATACTATAAGAATACTGTAAAATATTAATATATATATATAATATAAGGAACATAATATAGCTGTATTGAAGATATGATATTATTTAGTATAGGCTTGTGATTGTATAGTTTTGAGTACCTAATATATTCATAAATTTATATATTATAAATATAAGTAAATACAAGTTATTCCCAGCAACATTATATTAATATATATTTAATATAGGGTCTATAATATAAATATATATGATAATATATACTGGATAATAGTATATGGCTTTAACAGAAAAAAGATTGAGAAGAAACTCTACAAGATCTAACATTGAAAGGTTCAAAAGATTTTATGAAGGAAATGTTTATTGTGTGAAGGGCGGAGTTTGGTAATTCCAACATGATCAGATCACGTGTGGAGAGTTCAGTCGACAGGAGCATGATCTTCTCTACAGAACTCTACTAGCAAAGATTTAGACAAGGTAAGAAGTTCTTCTAAGATAGTAAATCCCAAAATGAATTTGTAGAGAATCTTTGGAAAAAGAATTAAGGCGAAACCAATATATATACTTTAATCTAAGTTAATCCATCATTACGCTTGTTTTTAACAAATAGACAATAATTTAAATTTGCTTTCAGTTTTTTTTAATAAAAGTCAGCTACAAAAATTAGTTTTATATGAAAAGTAGCCGAAAAAAATTATTTGAGAGCCAGCACTGAAGATAAAAAAAAAAAAAAATGGCATTATTCAGTGAAGATAAATATAATCTTGAAAACAAAATTCAAAGTTGATTTTTTTCTATTAGATTAGAAAATATATGTAGAGAAATTATCTTCACTTAAGTAAGAATAATAAAAAAAAAAAAAAAAAATCAATTATTAGAAAGTAAAATTCTGTATTTAAATTAAAAGTTGCACAAAAGTATTTATACCAATCAAACTATTTAAAAAACTCACAAGTAATAAACCACTAAGGACGAGTGAAGTTTTGAAGGGGGTTGTGTCTTTGTGTCCTTTGGAATACCTCTTTCTATTCAATGATTTCCACGATTATGGTTAATATGGGTAGGTATTACGCTTAAGTGCAAAACAAAACGTTTGCTGACACACAAGAGAGAGCACTAACATCCTATACATCGCCTTTATTTAACATAATTTTAAAAAAAATACATCCAAGCAATTACTATCCCTCTCCAGACAACGGACAAATTGTCAAGTCAGGTATCTTCGCAGTCCCATCTCATTGTCATTTTTGTCTCTTGGTGTGTATTTTTAAATTAGTAGAGGTATTCCTGTAATTTACGTTAATCTTAAATAGGTTACATAGATCGTGTTAACAAAATAAAGAGACTACTTGGCTTGTATGTAATAATAACTCTGAGTTCGAGAGTTTGCCTGCATCTCTTAAGGATTCGGAGTCCCATAGCGTCGGTGTTTGAGAGCAACACACAAGAGGTCTGTGATATATTGGATACTTCAGAAGCACTAAGTTGACCAGTGGATACGAGGAGACTCAGGCACCCAAAACCTCTGTCCCTATCACAAATTTGTATAAAAACTATACACTGAGTTTATTAAATAGGTTATTTTAAATTTGAAGATCTTTGCTAGCTGAATTGAAGATCCTTTATATAGCCGTTTAAAGATCCTTTGAAGATCTTGAGCGGTAACCTATATGGGGTGTACAGGCAGAGTGTTTTTTGATTCTTGTCGAACATTTGTCCAATGTGGTCGACCGTTTTTTCCTGTACCGCAGTATTAATCACTCAATCACTTAACCATATTTGTCATATAATAAATAGAGATGTTATGAAAGGACAGAGTTCTGAGTGTATCTGCTTAGTGGAGAATCAAGTATATCCTGAGGTTTTGAAACGAGAAGGAGACGCCAAAGACAGAGTAGAGCGATGGATTTAGCTGAGTGAGAGAGAGAGATTAATGGTCAGATATTATTAGATTGAGGAGCCGAGGAGATATATTTTGGTGAGAGAGGCTCAGAGAGTCAGATAAGATGTAGAGAGAGAGAGAGAGAGAGAGGAGAGAGAGAGAGAGAGAGAGAGAGAGAGAGAAGAGAGAGAGAGAGAGAAGAGAGAGGAGAGTAAGAGAGAGAGGACATATGATCTTTTCAAGGAATATATTAGGAACCATATTATCAGCACATCTATTAAGCTTTTTACATAATATTCTAAAATCAAACTTAATAGTTAAGATCTCTCCTGTGTTGTTTAGAAAATGATTTTTACATTTTATTTTTTGCAAGATTTTGTTTCATAGCATATTGGTGGATAACACTGTTATAAGTCGATGGCCTAATTATAGCCCCACATCCTCCATTTGTGGATTTCATATTTTTCTCATCCGCGTACTCACCTACTAATATATAATATATACTAATATGTTATAATTATATATATCTTATATATATATAATATTTATATATATATATCTTAATTATATATTATAGGTGATAGGCGGTATAACTAGGTTATATAATCATTTTTAAATGTATATAAATTTACGCTATGACAAAAATTGTTCTAAAATAACGAGGATGAGGATTGACTTGTTATTTTATATATATATATATATTATATATATATTATATTTTATATATTTATTATATTATATATATATATAAATATATTTATATTTATACTTATATTTATTTTATTATATATCTTTTTATATATATATATATAGTATATATATTATATTAATATTATATATATTTTATTATACATTTTTATTTATATATATTTTTTATTTATTCTTATTTTTTAATTTATAATATATTTAAATATATATTATTATATATATCTATTATATATATTATAATTATATATCATATATCATATATTAAATTATTTATAACTTTGCCGTATCCTGTGTGCCTGTAATCGGTTAGAAGCGACAATGAGTCGTCATGCAAGTGCATCCGGGTTCAATCACCAGTCCGATCCTAGGTAGATATTACCTAGAAGTTGAATTTTACCTCCTTGAATAGGGCCTAAGTATGAGCAGCAAACATATAAAAATTAGCAAGAGAAGATAAAAAATAAATAACTATTATTATTATTAATATATTATATTAATCATTTTATATCCTTCTTTTATATATATATAATATTAATTATATTATTAAATTATATATAATATAGTATATTTATATTTAACTAATATATTAATTAATATTACTGTTATATATTATATATATATATTATGATTATATAATTATTATCATTCTGGGAAGTTTGGAGTATTTTTTACTTCCCATAATAGTTTGAAAATATTTTAGTAAGTGATAAGATGGTGCGAGTAAAACACCCATCTGTAAATAGAAAAGATGAAAAAGGGATACCAATTCAACTCATTATATATATATATTAATATATTTACTATATTTAACATTATTATTAGGCTCATTATCATTACAGTATTTATCTATTACATATACCTATCTATAAATATATATTACGTAGTATTTTTATTTGCTTTATATTATATATTGATGATATATATACATAATAATCCTCCGGTATTTTATTATTTTATATAGTGGCTTTCTCTTTCTGAGCTCAGTTTTTATTCGGTTTCCGGCGTTGTGCTGGTTTTTTTCTTTTGTATTTAGTTAAAATATATATGCCTGATATATGTATAATATATAATATAGTAGAATAATAATCTATATATATATATATATAATATGACAATATATTATAAATTCACAGATATATTAATTCAATAGATATATCAAACTGATTTATATATGAATCAATATATATAGTATATATTAGATATACATATCTATCTACTAATTTTATAACATTTAGTTTAATTTCCAATACTATAGTATAAGTGGGTATATAGGACGTATGATACCATATGTATTTTATTATTACCTCTATCCTTTTATATTAGACATTACCTATTTATATATAAATATTTATATATATATCATATCTATAGTATATATTTCTATATTTCTATTTTCATTTATTATTTATTGCTAGGTCATAAATGTTATATTATAGGATATATATATAAGTTATATTGTCTTGGTGTATAATATATTATAATTATATATCTATATATTTAA
Source organism: Trachelipus rathkii (assembly GCA_015478945.1). Lineage (NCBI taxonomy): Eukaryota > Metazoa > Arthropoda > Malacostraca > Isopoda > Trachelipodidae > Trachelipus > Trachelipus rathkii. The sequence continues at coordinate 15,895 of JABUQX010020319.1, read as the reverse complement.
TTTTATTTATTATTTATTAATATATATTGTTATTTATCATTATTTTTTATTATATAGTTTTAATACTATTTATTATTGATATAATCTTAAGAATTGTGATATATTTTATTATTTAAGTATGTATTAAGTTTTATTTATATAGTTATATATTTAGTATATTTATATTTTTATAGTGTATCTTATTATATACTGAGTTTTAATACTTTGGTATTTATTATATATTATGTTATATTTATATTATATATATACCATGTGAATTATTGTGATTTTTGAAATTATTATTACATATATATATATATAGTTCTATTTATATTTCATTTATTATTCTTATTATATATATATATATATATTTAATTTTATTAATATAATATTTATATTATTCTTATTATTATTATACATTCCATCATCTATTATATTATATATATTATATATATATATAATATTATTTATTATATATACTTATAACTTTTTATTATATATATTATTATTATTTAATTTTAATTTATATTATATATATATATATATATATATATAATAATATATATAAATTTCGTTAGTTTTATTTAGCTTTATTTAGCTACTTTTTCAAATTTCTCGCTAAAATATTTCTGAAATTTGCATTTCAATAATATGATAAATAAACTACCATTCTATTGGTATATAGTGATATTCTATGGTATTGACTAATAATCTCTTCTATTTACTATATTAATATTATAATTATTTAATAATTTATTATATACTACTACTAATAGCAACTTTATTCAATAAATGATATACATTATTTGGACTGTTACCGTACAAGTATATGTCATAGTTTTGTATATACTAGTGAGTGAGTGAGAGATCTATATATATTCATTATTATATTATATAAGACGCAAGCAACTCTAGTGAGTGGTACTACTTATATTACCTGGTTATTCACAATTTATTAATTATGTAATAATACTTATAAAGTTACATCTTAGGGGTAAGTGGTGTATCACCCGATATATACCTAATATAATTAATATTTATAATGTAATAATGAGGAGCACTTAGATATGATTAGTTATTTTTAACTAATATAGGTGAGATATTTTATTATATTATTATTAATTTTTATACTATTCTTCACTATTAATTAAATAAAAAATAATAAATAAAGTTTTATAATTGAAGATATTTATTTCCAGGTTGCTCAGAATTAATCGTTTTATGAAAGATTAGTCATTCAATATTTTAATAAGAAAAAACAAGACTAGAATTGATCCTGAAGAATAAGGATAATAAGGAGACATTCTGCCAGATGTTTTAATCAAACACCGAGTATATATATTGGTGATAGTCACAGTACCTCAAATATAATCTATTATAATAGATAACTACATAGTAGATAACATAAATCTAGTCATAGTTGAATGCCTCTACATATAATTATAATATAAGTAACCTATATTTCGTTAAAATATACTAATTATTACCTTTCACTTGAGTTAGCAGATGGCCTTAATATTTATATAAAGTTTATAGTATTTATCAGAGGTTATATATGTATAAATTCCTCTCTGTTGTACTTGTATACTTTTAATGACTCAGTTATAAATTATATTTTTTCATATAATTATGTGTACATAGCATAATTAAATATTAATTTAATATATTTAGGTACATTACTATATAATATATATCATCTATTAAGGACAATATATGGATGTAAAATTTACCAAAATTTATAAATATTATTTATAGATATTATCAGATTTATATATATAAATTTATTTATATTAATATATGATTTACATTTAATTATATATATATATATAATATATATATATATATATATATACTCATATTATTTAATATAATATATTTATTATATATAAATATTTATATTATTCTTATATTAGTATTATATTATCCCATATATTATTATATTATTTAATTTTGTATATACTTATTTACTTTAATATTTTATATTAAAGTTATTATATAATGATCTATAAATTATAGAGCTAAATATATACATTATAAAAGCAAAACTATCATTTCTTATTTCATATATTAATATTAAAAGTATCTATTATATTAAATATTTAATAACATAAACGAAATGAAGATAAATATATTATACATGACATATCTATTATTTTTATATTATTATATAATATATTATATTATCTTTATATTATTATATATATATTATTAATATATATTTTAATATATTTTAATTACCGATATTTAATATTTTACCTTATAATATTTATATATATTAATATTTTAATATATATTATATATATTATTACCCTCATTTATATTATTCCTTTATTCAATGCAACACTAACATATAAATAACGTAAGCAACTTATATTATATATATTATATATATTATAATTACGATATATTATATATATTACTATTATTAATTATATTATATATTTTATATTATATTTTACTAATATTATATACTTCATTTTTAATATATATATATATATATTATATATTATTTATTATTATATTTATATTTAATATATTATATTATATACCTTTTTTTTATATATATATATCATTTTATATCATATAATATAATTATTATATAAATTATATTATATTATATTATATATATATATATTATATATTATATATTATATATACTAATATTTCACTTATTTATTAATATATATTAATATATATATATATATTATATATATATTATTTATTTTTTATATTATATATTAATATAACTTTATTATTCTTTACCTTATTTGCTCATTGTAGAGCATTGGAGCAACTAAAATCCGATCATCTTCATATTTCTAATTTGGGAGAAGGTAATATAACTTGATTGGTTTCAATTATCCTCAAAAATTTGGTTCTTTCATCTTTCTGCACCATAAATGCAGCCTCATAGCTACGAACATCTTCGATAATAGACACAATTTTATATTAATCTACGTCTGTCCTTATATTCTTGTGTTTTTATTTTCTCTCGTGATACTTCTTCGAAGATCATATTATTTCCTTCTCTATATACCCCTTATATGAAGTTCTGTTCTGTTCTCACATGCGAAAGATAAATTTTTTTCACACAGTCGCATTGTATGTCTGTACTTTCTATATTATTATTTTGTGAGTATTTGTGTTAAGTATCTGGAATGTTCCTCTCATATACAACACTTCTTGTAAAGGTGTAATCATAGATTTTCTCATTTTCAACTATCCTGCTCCCACTGCTCTCCAGTTCCATTTCTTCTTGTCGAAATTTGTATTATTCTTTTCATAATATCGTTAGTACAACGAGAAGTTGATGAGGAGTATTCCATGATGGACATATCTAGCAACCTTAGCGATATATCGAACCTCCAATTTAGAGAGTATAAGACATCCAATCCTTACCAAAACTAGTACCTCACTTGGGACGTCATTAAATCGTCATGAACGAGGTTTGTGTTTCCTTTATCCCCGGAGGGGGTGCTGATCCCCTAAAGTTGGATGTTGGCTATTTCACAGTGGACAAAAGTTAAAAAAAAAATATGAAGAAATACATTTCAATATATGTATATACCCTACAGCCCTTTCTAGCACATTACACAGTTCGATGATAAAGCCGTTTCCTTAGCTCGGTATTCCAAAATAAAAATAATAGAGATAAATAAGCAAATAAATACGAGAATAGGTTATAGTCCCTACATAGAAACCTTATGAGAAGTCTGAGACGGAACCGGTGTGGGTGGAGGAACCGGTGCCAGAGTTGAAGATGGAACAGAATGCGGATCCGGATCTGGAAATACACATATAATATAACATGTGATGTGTCAATTTATATGTTATCAAGTTGAAGAATCCGATTTTGAGGGTTTCAATCCCATACAGTGTGTTTGAACACCCCTAAAATGGGGTTCTAAAAAGAAGAGAAATCCTGTAGGAGAAAAGACAGGCTGGTTTAACAGAGGAAACTAAAGTAGGAAGACGAAGGATTCCATGTAAAATCAGATTTGGTAAGACCCCGCATAAGGTGGGCCGATCCCCAAAATTAAAATGAAATTTTTGGAGAGAAATTCGTAGAATAAATAAATAGATGGTTACCACAGTAACCATGCCCTTTTTAATATACCTACTTTCCATCTTGCCCATTATAGGGGTCGTTAAGCTTGTTAATTTTAAAGACAAATTTATTATATCTCTCTCTTTACTTATCTTTCTCTATACCAATCCCTTTCTCAATCTTTTTCTTTTCTCACCCGACACCTCCTAACTTAGCTTAACCTAACAATCTAACCTTACCTAACATAAGCAATATCGTTCAAACTAACAATACTTAAAGCAGTCCGGCTTTATAAAATACGAATACACATGATTGATTCAGTTCTAATGTTTTTCAAATATTGAAATCTGGTGTTGAAAAGAAGTAGGACATAAAATTTCTAAATCTCAGCTTAAAAGAAGATAAAGTAAGTTAACGCTTACAAAAGAAAATAGAAAAAGTGTTCTGTTTTGAAAGAATGAGTTTTCATGGGTTTAAATCATTAAATCATATTCAGGTGCGCTTGTGATTAAGTGACATTTTTACGCGAAAAAAATAAATAAATAAATCAATAAATAAAAACATTAAAAAATTAAAAAAAAATAAAAAATAGACATTAAAAGAAAAAAATTTACTAATAAATATAAAATGTTTAAAAAAAAAATTAAAATAAAACATGAAGTATGAAGACTTAAAATCAAAGCAAATAATGTAAACTAAAACATTTTGGAGCAATAAATGTATATAAAACATCAAATAATAATGAAAAGTTACCAAAAGGTTATAGGTTAAGGACTGAAAACAATTGTGTGGAGTGGAAGGGGTGTGGGTTGTATGTATATGTTATCGTGGTATCGTGATATCACGTTATCATGTTTTCGTATTAGAATGTTATCGTGTTATGTTATCGTGTTTAAAAATTTTAAAATAAATCTTATTAAAGTTTGTACTACAATAAATGCTGATACATATACGACATTAACCAATTGATCAATTGATCATGGATGGGAGGGATAGGGGTGGGTAGTTTAAGTTACTTTACTGCTTTACTGCTTCAATGTTTTAATGATTTACTTCTTTAGGGTCAATAAATTAATGTTTTTAACGTTATAAACATAAAGTTAACAAAAACAAAAAACAAATACTAAAAGAAAAGAAAAATAATATTAAAAATAAAATGTTTTAAAAATTTTAAAATAAAACATAAAATATGAAAGAAATTTAAAATAAAAGCAGTAATTATAAAATAAAACAAAATAATTAATAGTTACCAAACTAAAATAGGAAATTTAAGTTTCTGAAATGAAAATAGAAATGTTAAAGTCTGAAAATGAAATAAAACCTATATAAAATTATTAAAGTCACAACTTAAAAGAAAAGAATTAAGTTAATGCTTGGAAAAAGCAAACGAACCACGAATAAAATAAATATTAAATATATGAAAATAAATTAAAATATAGATGTTAAATCATGAAAAAAAAATTATGTTGATACGAAAATATTTAGAAAACGGAATACAATATATGACGTCATAAAAATTAGGGTCAAATACACGTTAGAACAGAGTCATTCATATGAACAAGTATTATATAAACTTTGGTTACGTTAGGCATTGAAAGCTTGAACGGTATTGCTTATGCTAAGTAAGGTTACAGTAAATCAGGTTAGGATCGGATAGGTTATGCTAGTCATAGTTTGGAAAATTATGCCAGTGCGGTAAGGTATGTAATGTTATATTAGCAGTAATTGATATGATGAATAATTTATTTTGGTGGTGATAGTTTAACTGATATTGTTAGATGAGAGAATTTTAGTTTAAGTTTGTTTGGTTAGTTGCCTTTGATAGTTTGGTAACTTTGGTAATAAAATTCAATAATAAAAATAAAGTT
>JABUQX010020318.1:0-19833 GCA_015478945.1 Trachelipus rathkii | reverse complement strand
ATTTAATTTTTTATTTTGCTGTATTATCGAGTTTTGCCTTTATCCTACGATAAAATGGGGGAGATATTGAGCGACTAAAAGGGGTAATATGCAGTCCCCCTCCCTCTCTCTCTAATTTTTAATCCCCCTTTTTCTTATATACGCAGAAAAGGAGTTACTCAACTTCTGTCCGTCTGTGTGTTCAATCCTCGTATAGGTACGGCCTTCCTACAGGATAGCACACACAGACAAACACCAAATAATAGATATAAATGCCGTTTTACAAAAATGTGATGTAATATAATTAGATTATAATTTTGTAGTGTGAAGTAAGAAGGCCTCCTTTGCCCCTCCCCCTTTCCAGTGGGAATCCTTGCTCCTTGCTAGACATACAAGCGTACACGAAACATGTACACACATATGTGTACCAAATTCCAATACAAAGCGGAAGAACCCTCTTGGAAATGTAGAGAAAATTTCCAAGATTCCTTTAGAAGAAATAATAGATGAAAGCAAGCAGAGGCCAAAGATACAGGAAAGCGGAGTGTCTGATGTATCTCTATAGATGAGACTGAAGAGACAAGTTTCATCTAAAATCTACTTTAATATTAACAGTAGGAGAATGCCTGTTTCTTCACAAATATAAATGATTAATTTCGTGTGTAAAAACCAAAAATGAAGAGCTTACCTCTGTATGCAGCTCACTCAATGATTCACACACACACACTGACCTACTTACGGAGCTGGCTCAAATTACAAGCTAGCACGATTATAAATCACCATTAATTAACATGCGCAATTAGATAATACACAAATGCACTTAATTAATAAAAGGTAAAAAAGGTTATTAGACTCTGCTTCAAGTAAAGAAGAGACAGAACCAAAAAACAACACATGCACCAAAATAAAAGGTACACTGATCGAGAAGCGTTATTTGCCCAAGGCTGCTAACATGCTACTGAAAAAGGAGAATAAAGGGTGTGCCATTGGGCATTGGTACCAAGGTGTTGCAATCTTTGGTGAATAAGGGAATGACCTCACTCTCCGGTCCTTCTGGACATGAGAGAATGTATCAACAAATACCCCCCTCCCCATTCTGAAACAAGGGGGATTGAAGCTATAGTGCCTCGAAAACAACAGCAACAATAAAATAAAATAAAAACAATTGGTCGAGATTTGAAAAAATCGTCGACAATATATATATATATATATATATATATATATATATATATATATATATATATATATATATATATATATATATATATATATATATATATATAAATATATATATATATATATATATATATATATATATATAAATATATATATATATATATATATATATATATATATAAATACTCACTACTTCTATAAATATATGAATATATATATATATATATATATATATATATATATATATATATATATATATATATATATAAATATATATATATATATACTATATATATATATATATATATATATATATATATATATATATATATAAATATTTTTCTTAATAATTTATTGTTGATAATTCCTTTTAACACAAATGTGACAACATAATAATAATAATAATAATAATAATAATAATAATAATAATAATAATAATAATAATAATAATAATAATAATAATAATAATAATAATAATAATAATAAAATCTTTTATTGAAGTTATATATAGTTTTTATTTTCTGATTTCCAACCAGCAAATAATTATTTTTATTTATAATATTTTTTTAGATGCGTTTTTAAACATTTTCTTACATTTTTAATTTAATAATGCTTATTTAATTAATATTTTAATTAGTTAACATCTAAACAATAATTAATATCTAACACACTATCTAATTTAATTAATATATAATACAGGGTGTATCACAATTCACTATCACATTTAGGGAATTAATTTTTAAGGGCTACTTTTTCTACAGCTATCTTTACTATTATACTTGCAGCTACATGTTTTTTAGTGGTTTTATATCTGCAGATGAGATAATTATTCATGAAATACATTTGGACAAATTGATGTAACACTTAATAAAGGAGATAATAAATATGTAATTTATAAAAATAGATATTTCAAAGTTATCGCAAGTAACCAAAAATAAAAAATGTAATGTTAAAAGGTAACAAATCAAAGACTTTATACCTAATACCAATGAATAAAACCCAGAGTAGCAGAGCAAAGTAGAGCAAGTTCAAGCTAACATATTGAAGATTAAGACAGCTACGATATGTCGTGTAGCATGAAGGAAGGGAACAATGGTAACAGAAAACGAGACAATTATACCGATTAAGGGTACCATATGTACCAAGAGATCGTATTGGAACAGTGATAAAAATATATTTTTGCCTTTGGCGACATTATAAATTAAACCTTTCTAGCAGAACCCCGTTCCTTCATGGATAAACAGATCTTTTAGTTTCAAATTTAATATTTCTTTCACAATGAAAATACATTTTAGATTTGAGAGAGAGAGAGAGAGAGAGAGAGAGAGAGAGAGAGAGAGAGAGAGAGAGAGAGAGAGAGAGAGAGAGAGAGAGATTAGAATTGTATTCCATTTGCTAAGTAATGAAATAAATGGGTGAGGGAAAGGCAGATTGAATTTCATCATTGAGAAGCAATCTTTAATTACAGAGTTATTATTTACATTATTCTACAGAAGCCATAAGACATCAATTAAAACTTTGTCTCTGAATGGCTGTTAAAATGTTTTATTTTGTTGAGTCACTGCAAATAATGCTCTTTTTTTATTGTTCTTTTTTTGTGTATTGGGTTTTTATTTTTTTGTTATTAATTTTGCTCTCTGTTGCTGTAGGAATAGTTGTAGAAAAGGTTTTAAATTTTTATTCAATTAAGAGTTTAATATGAAAGAAATTATTTTTAGGTTAAAACCAAGATCTCTCTCTCTCTCTCTCCTCTCCCTCTGTTCTCTCTCTAGATTCATCGAAAAAATCATTTCCTATCTCATCCACCTGGATCTCACATCCCTCCCTCTCCCTTGAAATCCTCATCACCTCTGTCTTCTATCGGAATTCTTTATCTCTTCTGTGTATCGACTCTCTCTCGTCTTCTCTCTCCTCCTCCAATCAAGATAGATATCCTTGAAAACATCATGATTATCTCCCATTGTAAAAATAAAAACCCATATTTATAATATTTTATTACAGAAAAAAATATAAAAAAAATAAAATCTATAAAAAAATAAAAAAAGTTAAAAAAAGTTAAAAAATGTAATAATATATAAAAAAAAATAATTAAACACATCGCAGGTTCTAAAGATTCAAAATCTATTTCAAGCTATTAAAGAGTTCTTGGAGAAATAAATTTCCGATCGTGATAAGGGAGAGAATGTTAATAGTTTATGACCCTTCGTTAAATAATGTGCCAGAAAATATATTAAATCATCTTTTAGCAACGTAGCATGAATGCGTCTAACATTTCGATAACTTTGTTGGTAATTAAACCATATTGCTCTTGCATAATCTTTAATAATAATAGGCTTGGCTTCTTAATAAATGCTCTAAGATAACAATCCAGCATGACCGATTGTCTGAAGAGTGTAGAGTATTAGTATTACTAATTTAAGGCTATATATAAATATAATATACTATAGCATATGATATGCTATCTATAATATGGACAAGTGGATGGTTACTATACTACCCCCTCCACCCCTAACCCCGATATAAGTATATTATATATATTGATTTAGTGTTGGTGAAATTATTTTGCTAATAATATTAGGTAATAGTATACTATGTTGGTGATAGGTCTGACGATTGATTTATAAGACATGGATAATACGATAATATATGTATGTTATGTATATAATATATACTATAATAGGTAGCGGTAGTATATATGTAACTATTATTATATGTAATAAAGATAATAACTTAGTGACAGAGGAGTATATATATACAATATATTCGTCTGGAGTTAGGTCATTATGACAGTAATATATTAAATTATGTATTATTGATGGATTAGTTAGTGTTAGATAGTTCTAGTACATATTAGCGCATTTATTAAATGTATAGTAATCATCTACTTAGTAATACGTATAGTAAATGAGAATATTCTAATATACTTATATAAATTAAATAAATTAATGATAAATAATAATAAGAAATAAATAATAATATAATAACTAATATTAATAATCATCAATAACTTGAATAATGGCAAAATAAATGAGTAATAATAAGATGGATAATGTAGTAAATAATAGTAGGTTAATGTGGTAGATAATGATAGCTAATGGGAATAATGATAACTGGGAAAGGGAGATGAGATGTAGTGATGGTGAGTGATGATTAGTTTAAATAATATAATGATGAATGAATATATATAATATAATAATAATAATGATAATAGTAATAGTTGTGATAGTAGTAGAATTTACTCTTAAGTTAATATTTCGTGGCAAATTATATTTTAATGACTAAGTTATATTTAATGCTGGGTTAATTGTGTTTAAGGTGGCTGAATTGTGTGTTACGATATTTATGTCTATTCTATGTAATATATATATATATGTCATTTTTTACATATTTATTTATTCATGCGCCCTGGAGTCAGGCGCAGGTGTTTGAGAGTACAATCTAATAAGTGGTGCTCCTGGGGGTCTATATCGCGAAACCATAGGACGAGGAGTACCAGGTCGCAACTGACGGTGGGAGAAAGTGAGTATTTATCTATTCCTTAGAGCTTGGCTCGATACTGCTCGACGTTTAAACGAGTACATACTCAACCTAATAGAGTTAAGGGCTCTGCCCGTGAGCGGTTGTGTTTATCGTATCGTAAAATATAGTATAATAATATGATATATATGAGCTATAGAACTAGAGCTATATATATAGTTAATAAATAAAGTATTATAATTATACTTATATATATATATATTTATATATATGCGATATATTATTATTATATATACGTTACTATCAATATATATAATACTATATATGATTTAAATATATGTATATTATAATCATATATAAAGCTATAGAAGTTGGCGTGTAGCGTCAGAGATCCTTGAAGTTTGGCTAATAGAGCCTAAGGATTAGTCTGGTTCTGTATGTGTACTAATATTGAATACGACCCTGAGCTAGTTGGACAGGTTTAAAATTGAATATTAAAAAAATAGTATAAATATAAATATAATATTATAATAATAAATATATATCAATATAATAAAATATACGATAATGATATCTGAAAAGTAAAAAAGAAGTGAAATAAATATACGTGATTGAAGGTTTTAAAAGGGAGAAGAACTAGATGGGTTAATAGTGAGTTAGGTAAAGGAGAATGCCATACTTAGTAATGGAAATGAAAATTTCCAAAACGATTCAGTCTGGCAAAGAGAGAGGAAGAGAAAGAGAGAGAGAGAGAGGAGACGCAGAGAGAGAGAGAGAGAGCGAGAAGAGAGAGAGAGAGAAGAGGAGAGAGAGAGAGGAGAGTAAAGTAGGAGGACTTGATTATTTTATACAATCGTAAATATTTTAGACTGTTTATTTATAATTGTTAATAATGGATAAAGTGGAAAAAGGAAGGTTTTGAGTAAATGTTTGAAACAAAAGTACATTATATGAATGCTTTGGCAAAAATACTTTGTGAGAAAGATAGGGTAAAAGGGAATCAAATGCTTTGAGTAAAAAATAGGCAAAAAGGGGTAGTCAAAATATCTGTAACGATGATAAGGTAAAAAGGTATCGATGAAAACAATTAGACCTAACCATAATTCAACTTACAAAATGAAGAAAAACAATTATAGAAGCATTATATGGAAAAAATTAGAATATTGTGCCTATGTATCAGCAGAAATGGTGTTGTGTGATATTAGTATAAGTAATAATGAGATATATTATATATATTATATATATATATTATATTATATATAATATATATATATATATATATATATATATATTATAATAATATATATATATAGTTATATTAATTTACCCCATTTTTTCATAGTCCAGAAAATCATACTGTGTTAGGGCCCAGCACACTACAGGAGGGTGCAGGCCAAAACCTCGTCTGCGACGAGGTGGAGGATAAGATTTCTCAAAACCTACCTAAATAGATTTTTCTTTCTAGGTAGTTCTGCTTACTCTAACTATTGTTAATAGCCTATTCAAATATTTAAATAGTAGTACCTATAATATATGATCATAAGTTTTAAAAACATAGAACAATAAAAGATGCAAAGAATAAGCAATGCTAAAAAGAGTAATTATTTAAGTTTGCATAGTTCTCTTTTTTTTTGGTATCTTCTGGTGGGCAAGGATCGGAAACCTAGCAATACCAACAGAGAAGACACTTTTAATTAATGTATGTGTATTTGAAGGCAGGGGTTGTGAAACAACAGAGGATTTTGTAATAACGGGAAGATTACCAAGCCAAGATGCTTCTTTTATAGAGAGGCAGCTAAAAATTTGCTTTTGTGAAGCATAGCAATCGCAAATTTGGTCTTTTTGAGAATAGTTCCATAGTTTGAAATTACTCTAACATATATTATCTTCATTATAGGATGTAACTTAGATATAATGATTATAAAATTGTCTGAGCCTCCTATGACGCTAAACCACACACACACACACACACACACACACACACCCATATATATAATATATATATTATATAGAATAGAGGTAGATATATATATATGAATATTATATAGTATATATTTATAATAATCTACTAATGAGTAAGTATATATAGTAATATATATATCATATATATAATGATATAATATAATAATATGATATAATATATGATTGTGAGTTATATGGATCCGCTAATTTTGTGTTTAATGTAATTTTATTTTCATTTACTGTTGTGAATAAATAAAATGTTACTAAAAATAAAATTGTATATAAGAAAGAGAAAGAGATACGAGATTTTAGAAATATTTGTAAAAATTTAAATAATATAAGATAAGAATAATGAGAATTAAGAACATTTTGCTGAGAAGCAATGTTTTTTGAAGTGTTTACATAAAACGTGAAAGATTTTAAGGTAGAGTGGGTGACAAAGAAAGACTAATGTTTCGGGGTAAAATTCTGTCTTCATTGATTTTCTTTTCATAAATTGAGTTCATATGTATACTTAACAGACGGCAAAACTTATCATCAACCGTGAACTAGGAGGTCCTCATACAAAAGCCGTAAGTCCTGAGGTGTTGCGTACTTCGAGAGCTTATGCAAGTCACTCGCATGATAGCCCTAACCTAGGAATGTCAATTTCTTTGCGTATTTTTCTTGTAGCAAGGAATTAGGACATATTTTTCTAATAACATTTTTTGTATTTCAGATGACAACTTACGGAGCTTTCTCGTTCTCCTGGTAACTCAATGGTGTAAAGATGATTAAGAAAAGTAACGATTTATTTAACTAACGTGACTTGATTTTTTTATCTTAAAAAATATAGATAAAGTTTATGTTGCAGAAGCTTTTTTGTTAGTATCATATAATAAGCAATGATATGTAAAAAATATAATAGAACGGATCCGTAAATATCCAATTATACTATATTAACTAAAATCAGGTATGTATATACGTCTATATACTGTATAATTATATTTTATTAAGTTATATATATGAACTATGATAATCAGTACAAGTGATATATTAGTGGATATAGTAATAGTATATATATATTAAATGATTAAGTACGTATAGTATTACTATATATCTAATATGTACTATTGTAAATAGTTAGGCTACGTTACATCGGTTATCGTAATAGGTTAGGTTAGTTTACGGTTGTTGCTGCGATTAAGCTAGATCAAAGTTAGAGTTACATATAGGTTAGGTTGCTACGTAGCGACTAGGTTGGGTGAGGTTAAGCGTTGAGGGTTAAGTTTGCGTTGATAGCTTGTAACTAGGTTTAAGATAGTTGGATAAGGTTTTGTTTTAAGATAGTTGATTTTCACAGGATTACCACTACCCTAACAGGTAGTCCTATTCACTTGAGCAAAAGTTGAATTGGAACATTGATGTAAGAAGAAATTTAGTGTTAAGTTAGATGGGTTTAAGTTCATCTACTGGATTGCACAGAAGATAGTTAAGTTATACATTCAAGTAGGTAGTGCCATTGCGATTAGGGTAGTGTAACGTGTTTTTTATGTCAAAACTTTATGGATAGTGACTCTTCACTCCAACAATATATGAAAAGAATTATTTTCTTTAAAGGTAATTTTGATTTTTCAAGCTACGTTCCTTTTCTTACCGATTTATAACCGCTACTAGACTTTCCTTTTACAGATTTTGCAATACCACATTACATTTTCAGAATTGCACTTCATTGACATTTTGTGATTTTTACTGCATTTTTTATTTTCAAGAATTATTTTATAATTTTCCAAGAATATTGTTGCCTCTAATTCAGTTTTAATACTGTCGTGTAAACTTAATAAATTATATTTATCTGACATTTTCAAAAAAATATTTTAGTCAAACAACACGCACATGATCTTCATAATATAAACTGTTCAAATTTTATTATTTTCAACAAGATGGACTAACGTATCTGCAATTGAATGACAACATATATCATACTTTAAGTTTCTTGATCTTAAACAATCATCTTGGTAACTTTTAAATAATGACTTTTTAGTTTACAAACTTAATGTCATTTTCAGCATTCATTAGTCACAAAAATTAAATTTCATTTTCAATTTCGTGTTTATAATTTCTTTTAGTTAAATTATTAATTTTTTTAAAATTATGAAATTATTATTCTCTTTCACGTTTTTCATTTATTCGTTTAACCAATACCTAAAACAATTTTTCCCTAATTGCTACATTCTCACACTAAAAATTATCCTTCCCGAGAACAGTAATTCTCCTTTCCAGATGCAAAAATAAATCAAAATTTTCTTTTTCTTTGCCTTTAATTTTTATATTAACTTCGTAATATTTAAAAACTTTCTGATCAATTGTCATTTATAGAACTTAAGATTAATTTAGTATTTACATATTTTAACAATATATGAAAAAAAAAATAATAAAAAAAATAGGGAAAGATTTTACATTCCAAAGGAGCTTCGTCGTATGTAGATATACCTGGAAGCGAACACAACACTAAACACACGCGTTGAGCCTCATAGTCCACACGGTCCATCTTCATGGTCACGTCTTGATGTGAAGTCAGAAGTTGCGTACAAATTACGCTTGTAGTCACAGAAATATATAAATAGTATAATCACATATATATATATTATATAACAATAATAATAACTATCTAATAACTCCCGATAAAGCGGATATACGCATATATACCTAAGTATATAATATATATCTACTATAATACTATATATAAATTATAGTAATAAAAATGTCTCAAAAAGGTTTTGAGAATTTATAGAAAGAATAGAGTGTTGCGATAAATGCTCCCAAACAGTCAAACCTACATTTACGGGAATTTATTGTTGTTTTGGGGAATATATCACTAACGGAATACACCACGGGCTAACCCGCCCCCCCCGATTGACAGGAGGTCGGGGCTCTCGGCTTCTAGGTAGGATAACGGGGGGGACAATCCCCCCTTCGGAGGATGGGCTCGGACCCCGCTCATTGGTCTTTGCGGCTGTTCGCGGAGGGTTCTCACGACAAATCCCGCTCCGGGGGTATGAAACGTCACACCCCCTCCGTCCCATCGGCTCAGAGCCCCTAAAAAGGCACGGGTACAATACTCCAATTTAGGGGGCTTCGGTTGACTCACTCTTGCCTTAAAAGCAAGGCGATGGCATTTTTGGGTGATTTTTTTTATTTTGTTTTAAAAATCAATTTGTGATTTTTGGATATTTCTAGTAGTTGTTAAGAGCCTATCCTAAGGCGTTAAAATAGAATCTGTAAATTGCAAATTATATATTTCGCGTGACGATACGAATCCAAAAAATCACAAATTATCATAAAAAATCAAAATTCACAAATTTATTTTTTTAAAAAAAACTCAGAAAAAGAACAAACCAAAAATGCACCTCACCATAGCTGTAAAAGTATCCCTCAAACGTTATGATCACATGTGCCGCAATGTAAATTAAAGCATATATATACTTATATATAATATATATTATACTTATATATATATATATGTATTATATATATATCATATATATATATATATATTATAATATATATACTATAGAAATTATATAATATATATATATATTATATATATATATATATTACATCAACAAGTTTGAAATTTTGCTGACGGCTTTTCATGAAAAAAATTTTAAAAGGTTGATCTCTTAGCGATAGTTAAGTTTATTGAGACATTGAAAGATTTATGCTAATAGCGACTAGATGTTTCTCTTTTCTTCCTCTCTTACGGAATTAAGGTGACGATATATTACCTAAAATAGCAAGTTCACAGGATTATTTTTCAGGAGCAGACAAAATTCGGATTTGCATTTCTTTTACAATAAAAAAGTTATATTTCTGCCCTTTGTTTAGTTACACTCACATCGAAATATCACGGTGTTACAGTTTTGTTTTACGAAGTTAAACTTGTTATTATGCAGAAAAGCCAATAACAGTTACTTTACGTCACCAATTAATTCTATTTAGAGGGACAAAAGACATTAATAAGTCTTTATACACGCACTTTTATTAGACACGCAACATAAAGACGGAGTACCTTCAACACTAAAATCTAATATCAGTTAGATAGTTATATTATATCTAATGACCATGTTGCTAGTTTCTGTATATATTCCACAATGGTTGTTCAGATTTTCAAACACAATAGCAATAACAATATATATAGTAAGTTTTAATACTATATTATATTATATATTATTATATAGTATTATATATCTTATTATATAATTATAGTATTAATATAAATTATATATATAATACTTATTATATATAATATATATTACAGCATTACTTAAATACGCAGTGGATTACGTCGCGAATACGTCAGTTTACGGCAAACCCACGTTCAACAGTAGGGACGTCAGCATTCATATTTCAGTATACGTACATACGAACGAAGCTCATATTTAAAAATATAAAATGCAAAATAAACAGAGCAAAGAATGTAAGAAGATGTAAGATATATATATTAATATATAATATATATTATATAGTATATAATATAATAATATAATATATTTATATATAATTTATATAGATATATATAAATTAGATACCTATATATATATTATATGTTTATTTAAACACCGTGTCCACCGCATGGGTTATTCAGAAGGGGTGTTGCCAAATCGACAGAATGGTATATTTTCGGTACTCATAAGTTTGTATCATGGAGGAGTAAAATATTTGATACTGGTACAGGAGATTTTTACTCCCCCAATCAGCGGGATTCGACATTGGACTCCGCGTCGCAGATGTTAACAATAACCGGCTGCTCTAACCACTAGGCCATCCAGTCCCCAAAAAGAACGTTTCAAGCGTAAGTTTTTAAAAGCACCCGGTTTAATTATCCCCATATTGTGACAGTATGCCAGCATAACTACTACCTCAACACTATAATGTATATCATACTTATTATATATCTTATATATAATATCATACTTACCCTAGTGACTATAATATTATAAAACTACGAATTTATAAATATTACCCCCCATAATATAGATATACTCATAACAGTATACCGCAAATCGCATATTCATACACATAAATTAATACCCTAATATAAGCTACCAATATATGAGTAATAGTAACTAATATACTAATAATATTAAATAAAATATAACTATAATAAGCTATGTACAGAGGATATGAAAACGCCCGAATCTATATATAAACCTAGAATATATATATATAATTATATTATAATATAATATATCTTATATCTTAGTATATAATATATTTATATATGAAGTATATAATTATATATATAACATATATACTATATTACTATAATAAAACTAGTATATATATATAATATACTCTATCACCAACCACTATATTAACACCTCCAAACACCATTTATCACAATTATCATATTTTTTAAATATTAGGAGAAACACACCCAAGACAAACACAAAAAAAACCGCGCATTTAAAGTGTATTTACATATTTCTATTGTCGTGAATATATGTTAGTTTTTTGTTTTTTTTTTTTTTTTATTCGACATCACTCTACTCATATATCTCAAAGATATCGATAAGCAAAAAAAATTGAAATAGAACTAATTGTAAACAGTTACAAATGATCAGGGATCGATTACAGGAAAGGTCCTGAATCTACTGCCATCGAAACAAATTAACTTTTATCATTTCTCAAATATATATACCTTATATATATATAGCTTTATATAATACTTATACCGCTATATATCCCCCTCACCTCTCTTCTCAGCTAACCAAATAACCCTATCTCATATAAACCCTCACTATATATACCTTAATATTATATTACTATATATATATAATAACTGATAATATAAGATGCATTAACAATATGTATATATATATATATTATAGATGTTATATTATATTCTCATATAATAATATTACTCATATATATTATATAATATATTATTATATATATTATATTTAATATATTAATTATATATATATAGGGCACTATCCTTATCAAGGGAATGTTACATAAGAAAGAAATGTATCGAAAAAACGACCGAACGCTAATCGTGCAACCTGCAGTGTCAGGGTTAGCTAAAAACTCCACATAGAAGGAGCGCTACGAGTATCACACAAGGTTGCTTCTTTGTATCATGTTAATGTTTATTATTTTAATTTTTTTAAAAAAAAATATTTTAATTGTATTTTTAGGGGCTCGAGCCGACGGGGACAGGAGTCCCCCCCCGTATCCCCGCTGAGGCCGGGGTGCCGAGAAGACTAGACTCTTTATCTTTGCGATTTAATCTTGAGGTATTCATTTAGTTAAAAAAAAATAAAAAAAAACTGCTTTGCATGGCAACTTTGACGCTCTCAAATACTGCCTATATAATATATATAGTAATATCGTAAACCTACTATTATATAGTTAATATATAGTATATATTAATTATATATATATAAATTATAAATGCCCATAACTTCATAATAATAGTATATTATATATATAAACGGGTAAGTAATTATATATATATTATAATATAGTGATATTTATATATACGGTAGATATTATATATATAGTATAATACATTAACGATTAATAATATATAGTAAATATATAAAATAAGTATATACCTAGTAACATATATATATACATATATATTATAATACATAATATATATATATAAAGCGACCTCTCACGTGAACATGCATCCTCAAGATAAATTTTCAACGCTAGTTTTGGAAACGCGTTTAGGTAATAGTTTTCACAATAGCAAAATTAAATTAAAATTCGATTTGCTATAAAAAGGAACTTACTTTTTTTTTATTTTGGGCTTCATTTGATTTATTTTCCAATTTCATTTTATTTAATTTTTTATGGTTAGTATGATTTTAATATAGTATAGTATATATAATATATAATATATACTTATATATATTATATATATATAATTTATAATATTCCTAATATCATTAATATATATACTATAGTATTATACTACCTATATCTATAGAATGGTTCACTATTTTTTATGCTCACGTATGTAGCATAGAGAACGGCAGGTCATACAAGTAAACACAATTATAATATTTGGAATCAGGCCGGAAATCTAAGGATGGATTAATTTTTATTTTTTGTTTTTTTTTTGAAAGATAATTTTTTTTTTTTAACTAAACGCATACCACAGCAAGAGTAAACCGCAAGATGGCAGGAGTCGGGGTCTCTCGGCTCCGGTGGAGACGAGGGGGGACTATTCCCCCTCGGGATGGGCCTCCGGACCGCCCGCCTTTGCGTCTAAATTGGGTGTCGCGGGTTCCTACGGACCATTTCCCCTCCGGGGTATGAAACATCCCTCTGTCCCCGTCGGCTCGAGCCCGCTAAAAAAAAACTTAAATTTTCAAAAAAACAAATTATTCTCACCAATTATAGGAAGGGCTTCGACCGACGGGGGGACAGGGGACGGGGACGTTTCATACCGGAGGGGATGGGATTCGGAGGACCCCGCGACACCAAGACAAGAGCGGTTGGGGTACCGGTGACCATCCCCGGACGAGGGAGGATTAGTCCCCCGTACGTTCCACGGGAGGCGAGAGGACCCGAACTCCTTGCCATCTTTTAGCGGATTTACCCTAGGGTATTCCTTGAGTAAAAAAAAAAAAAATACTTCACAAAAAAAAAAAAAAAAAAAAAAAAAACAAAAAGTTTAATGCAATATTCAGAAGTGTCGCTGATCAATATAGTAGTAATTTGTTTTACTGTAGGACCTGCCGTTCTCTAGCTACTTACTGTGAGCATTTAAAAAATCGACAATCTAATATATTATTTTTTATTATATAATATATATATATCATATATATATTATATTATATATATTATATAATATATATATTATATATATATATATGAATATATATATATATAATTATATATATATATATATATTATATTATTATATATAATATATATACATGGCCGTCGCCGCTTCAGTAGGGGGGGCAGTTAAATTTGAGAGCTTTAATAGATATTATATATATTATATTAATTTATATATTATATATATAATATATTTATATATATTATTAGATATATTATATATTATATATATATTATATATATATATATATTATATATAATGTTATATATATATATATATATTATATATAATTATAATTTATATATATATATATAATAATAATATATATTATAATATATATATATATACGTATATATATATATATATATATAATGATATATAAAAGAAGACATTAAACTAGAGGAGTTTGTTGGATAAATAAATGATATATTTTTAAAAAAATTATTTTAATCAACAGATAGAATTTCAAATACAATATGCAAATGGAAAATTCACAATATAGAGAGTTGCAAATTGGATATTATTAAAACAGTAATTTCCTTGGGTTCACGAAAATTTATCAACTACTCTTTCAATAAAATAATCATATGTCAAAAGCAATTTCTGCTGATCTCTTCAATCAATAACAGTCCGTTTAAACCTGTCGTCTTTCCATAGTGACTTCGCAGAAGTTACTAGAGAGTGTATCTACATTACACAATGGTGGTTGCATGGCTGGGCGAGTAGTATCATTAAAGCTTTTTTCGTAGACGGAAAGAAAGGTTCAGTTCTTCTTTTAAGAATTAGGAGAACAACAGATCTTTTATAGTTCTTCACTACTCGTGTCTTGTCCTTCCAAAATATTTATTAAGTTCAGCTCTTCTCTATTGCTTCGTAAGTCGTTTAAAAAAAACAACATATAAATGAGCTTCTTTTCCTTTAACCATCGATTGTTATGAGTAGCATGTGAAAGAATGTAGATATGTCAAATGCATAAGTATGTGTATTTTCAGTAGAAAACGGCGTAATTCCAGAAGAGTTTAGATCTAATACGGGTTAATTAGGATCTTGCAGAATCCGTATATTTGTTAGCGGATGGTTGTGCGAGGTGGTGAGGTGCTAGCTCTACTAAGAATCCATAGGTATATTTAGATCAAGTCCGAGTGCTCCGTTATTTGATTGCAACTTAATACCACTTAATCTGTGTTGATTATTTATCTTATTTTCGCATGCTCGCTACATTTCAATTTCACAATATGTTTGATGGTTGCGAGGTTTTGAACGTATGGGAAGGCTTGGCATTGGAGAAACAATTTAAACTGGCTCTAAGCATCGCAGAGTACTTCGCGAATCAATCTCATAGCCAGGGATGAATAGACAAATTACATGACGCTGATGTTGAAAAGGCGCCTTTCTTGTGGCGGTAATTCCTTCAATGGAAAGGGTTTTCTAATGCTTCATCCATTCGTACAAAGTGCTCCTTAACACTCTGAGTGCGACGTGTGTTGTTGCAGACCATCTAGTCTGGCACAGGCTTGGGATGTTGGCATTAATATTCTTTTCAAGCCCGACTCTCGAAAAACGTAATAAAGTCACTTTATAGAGTTCCCACAGTATTGCGGTTTTCTGATATTGTGTTCAAATCATTTCTTCTAGATTTTTGGTTTGGTGTGAGAGAATGAAGAAACATTGTTTTATATACTTTTTCCAGAAATATTGCTTGGAGCTCATTCTTTTGCCAGAATGCGTAACAGCATCGGAACACAAGACCCACGCATTTCTCGGGGATTCCAGATTTCTTCACACAACACAGTCAGTCAGAACAAAATCAAAGTCATGCTTTCGCAATGTTTTTGCGTCAAGCGCTTTCAGTTCTACAAAGCAATAAATTCCTTTTGACTTCTTTGGGACTCTTTGTCGAGAATAGCGCAGCCCTATGGTAATTGCTTTCCTTTCAGAATACTCAGCGGTTTCATCTGGCTAAGTAAGCTATACGCGCATACTTCCTTTACCTTATTAACGATGCTTTCCTCTATAGTAGTACCACATAGAGAAAATATTCATTCTAAAATCTGAACGAGTGTGTTGTGGCATAATGTAAATTCTCCTGTTCAAAATGGTTTTAATCATATGACTGCATCTCGGAGCAATCTATTCGTAAGCGGCACCAATCTTGCAACACTCCCTCATTATGAGGCTACCCGAAGCGGAAACGCGCCGTACCAGAAAAGTCACACATGAAATTATTGAGGATATAATATATTTTATTTTCTTTCTATAGATTTTATTATTAGCGAATAGTGGGTTAAATGATTGGACATGAGCATCTACCGGCACGATCCTGTAGGAAACAATTTGCAGCTTCATAGCAAGTTATATGCCACACTGACGTGTGTTTTGTTGATGCTTCCTTTAAACACACCCTGTTGAAAACACTTTATATTTAAGTGAGAAGAGTCTTATTATTGAAAGAGCCTAAGAGACCTCTGACCGAACTTTATTTAGTGGAAAGATCGCTGAAAAAAATGATAATAAAAACAAACTTGCAAAATGCTCCCTTATGAGGCGCGGTAAGGTAGCCCAGGTGAAATGTTCTCCAACCATTCTATTTGAAAAAATTTCCATCTTTAAGTAGGCTAGCGCTTCTTCACAAAATTTAGTAGGTCTCTAGGAATAGGAATCCAACATCTTTCAGTAACTGTTTATTTTTCAGACGAAATCATAGATGAATGTCAACGTATTCTACCATGCCATTTTCGGGACTTTCTGTAATCTACTGAAACGCCTTATTGCATTCCAGAATTTGGACCCAATATCTTGACTTCGTCGAAGGGTTGGCTGGGCCTGTAACCACCCGAACCCCTACCCCAACACAAGGGTGTTGGATCTCTGTTCATCATGGCGAAATAATAGCCGCAAAAGACCTAGAAACAAACCACGAGCCCACACACACAAAGGCGAACAAACAAAACACACACCATTGCACTACCAAATCATAGCTCAATAACCACCACCACCCACACAATAAAAATATAATAAACTCTGAACAATATATTGGTATCTTCTATCAGTTTTCACAGTACATATATTTTCAATTTTTTATCGTCTTCCTTTTCAAATTACTGCAACATTAACCTACAACTCTACTATAACTTTAACAATACCAATAAAATAGTACTAGGTGGCCATAATTATATAACTCATTATATATATATAATCAAAATATCGTTTATAGTTATATATATCATACCTATTCTATATACTATACATATACTTATAATATATAACTTATATATATATTATTAATATACCTAAATATATATAATATAACACAATATATATATATAATTATAGTATATAGTACCCTATATATATATATATATTATATAATTATATACCCTCCAATATATATATAGATACTAGACCCAACTTATATAAAATATCTCTCACTATGATATATATTTGGGTCTTTACTACTGTAAATCTCTGCACATATGGCATAGCTCTAAATAATATTTTCACTAAACATGACAAAGATGTTAACACGAAAAAAATTAAGCATGAGCAAACATATAGTTAGTTTAAAAGCATAATTTCTGTTGTTGTAAATGAACAATGTTTCTTTTAAAATAGAAGACTAACCTTCATATGGACGAATAAGCATCATTGGAATATGACAAAATCGACTCTCATCGTCATGAATAAGTTTCCTCGGACATGTAATATTTAGTAAAAAGTTGCTTTAGCTTAGTTGTTATCGCTTCAACTCCCGAGTTCATCATTAAAACCTTATCGTAGCCAAAAAGTGAAGTGATGAATTTTTCAAATTCACTCAATTTGGCATTATAGAAAGCCCGGGAAGTGAGAATCTGACTGAGACACAAAATCTAGAAATTTTATATATACATCATCAACATTATTATCATTATTATGAATAACAACAACGTTCTTATCTACAAATAAAAAGCATTATAAATATAGTGGAGAAGAAACCTCGTATATCGTCAAAGAAATGTTGAGAACAATGACGAATTGGACTAAGCCTTCGCCATATACTCGAATATAATAATATATACTATAATATATATAATAGTCATATACGTGACCAAGATTTCTATAATCTACTATTATAATATATATTTATATATATCTATATTATATAAGTATATATATATATAAGTATATATACTGTATATATATATATACTATATAATACTATATTATATATATTATATATATATTATATATATATTTATATACTATAAATATATACTATATTATATATAGTACATATAATAATATGTTATAATTATATATTATATTTATATGTTATATAGTATAATAATATAATATATAATAATATATATATATAATATATATATATATATTTACATTATATATATATATTATTATAATAATATATATATATACTATATATATATATATATAATCATATATATAATATATATTATATATATCATATATATATATATTTATACTATATATACCACCAACCACAACCAACACAAACAACAACATATATATTATAAACAATATTATAATATATATTGATATTATATTATATATATATATAAATATATATATATAGTATAAATCTATAATATTAATATATAATATTATAAATATATAATTTATATATAATATTAAAAGATATTAATATTAAAATTATATCTATCCCTATATATATAATAATATATATATATTATATATATTATATATATATATATATTATATATATATAATACGGAATTATATATATACATTAAATATAAATAAAAAATATATATATATATATATATATATACTAATACAGCTATATTATAATAATTATAATTATATATATATATATATATATATAATATATAAATACTATTATATTAATATATTATAATAATTATATATAAATATATATATAATATATTAATATATATATATATATTATATATTATTATAACATATTATATATATATAATATATTATATAATAATAATAATCAGATTATATGAAGACTACTACTACTACTATATTAATAATAATATAATAAAATATATATAATATATTAATATTTATAAATATATTATTTATATATATTTATATATTATATATATATATTACTATAAATACAATATAATATAATTAACTATAATTAATTCATATATTGTATTTACTATAATATATACTTATATATATATACTAACTATATAAATATAATTTATATACTATATATATATCATACTTAATATATATATATATATTATAATATATATATATATATATATATAATATATCATAAGAACCGATACTTAAACAGCCAACAAAGATCGGACACGTTGAGTAAAAAAACAATTCAGCAGGTTCTAAGACTCTTAAGACGTAACACGTCTAGGGGGGGCAGC
>JABUQX010020317.1:20000-36755 GCA_015478945.1 Trachelipus rathkii | reverse complement strand
CCACATGGACTCTATAATAACCTTCTCAACGTTTACTTTTCATTCATTTGAATTATCTCTCATAATCCCTTTTCTTCACACCACACAATCTCTCTAATACGTCATCCCATTTACTCAATACTTTTCGCCACCCCTAACACGCCCCCTAAGAGTCCATCTGCTTTTATAATACACATACGTTCAACTGTTAACTACACAACTCTTTCCTTTAGTTTTACTTTATAAATCTCTACCTTCTTTATTTTGTTGGAAAGTTACACACTAGACCATGAAGAAACTCTAATTCTTCACTCCATTATACATTAATCACACACAGAGCTAAACACAACCAATTTCACCCCTATATCCCTCACGGAATGGATGAGCCACGCATAGCGCACTCAAACACGACGAATCAGACTCTATGCCCCGCTTCCTCGTGTCTGTGCACTTTGTTCCTTTGTCCCACGATGGATTTTAACATTTAAAATCAC
Organism: Trachelipus rathkii; assembly: GCA_015478945.1. NCBI lineage: Eukaryota > Metazoa > Arthropoda > Malacostraca > Isopoda > Trachelipodidae > Trachelipus > Trachelipus rathkii. The sequence continues at coordinate 36,282 of JABUQX010020317.1, read as the reverse complement.
CAGGCCCACATACTAGCCTCGCCTTGCCTATAATTTGACTTCGAACCAAACTTTCCCCCCGTGGAGTTACTATTCATCTTGCCGCTATCCTGAAGCCTTGCAATAATTAAAATTCGTCCGTTCCCTTTTCATTCCAACATATATCCTAAATATTTAAAACTCAGACACTTGTTCCAGAGGCTCACCATCTAACATAGCTTCACACCAAGGACTGTTCCCACTCACAACCATGACCACTACTCTTAATCTTAACCTAACTTTCTTTTCAACCCCTCTTTTATACACCCTGCCAATCTCTGCCAAACACCTACACAACTCTACTTCAGCATTTCACCACACCAGAGCTGCCCAAAATCACTAGACTCATATAATAGGTAGGGCACCTCCACTCTTCTTCCATTCTCCTCATTTTCTAAAACACCAATTCTCCTGCCCACCCCTCCCCTCTAGGCATTACATTTCATAACCACACTCTTACTCTTCTCTATCCGTTATATAAAACTTCGTGACCCATAACCAAGGAGTTACCATCAACATCAGTTTCTTTACCGTTGTGCCTCTACATCTGCGTGATTAAAAATTAAAGAACCAATCACTTTCAGACTACCATTTTGTATTCTACACACCTTACTAATCGTCATACTACTTTTGATGTTGCTAGACACCTTTGCATTCAGAACCTTACCACCAACATCATATATCACATAACACCATGCTCATAGGAGCTTCGCCTATTTTACCCTATTCATACGCCTGTAGCAAGCATCCAAAAATCCTAAATACACATTTATTCTCCATTTCCCCCTCAATTTCTAGTATCATTGTTTCAATATGCAAAGATTTGATCCACACATCCTCAACCACTCCTAACGCACCTTGTTCTTCACCAATCAGCCTTCAGTGGCTCTCGACGCACTCTTTCAACCAAACACTCTAACATAGTATTTTTCCTTACAAACAACACTTAATAAACTAATTCCCCTACAATTCCTTCAGTTACCCTTACTCACTATATTTAATTAGAAAGGGTACTCTTATTTGCCTCCTCCAATCCCTGCGGACACTATACATCGTCCCTTTTTAAACGGCTTTGGTTACAACAACTTCCAAATTCCAATCATTCAACCATCTCGCCTCCGTCTTGATCATTTTCACCAGTAATATTTCATCTATTCCTGCAGATTTACTCATTCTTCAACTTCTTAACTCTACCAATTACCCTCCTTCCAGCTAATGACCTCATCCTTCAAATACCATATTCCTTCTGCATCAAATCAAAACTCACAAACGTTCAACTGTCACCTCTTTTATTTACTGCCATTGTTTATGTAGATTTTTCAAGTGTTCCTTCCACACCCCCTCACATCCATTTTCATCAGTTACGAATCACCATCCCTATTCATTATTCTAAGCAGAATCTCCTTATTTCTCATTCTTAATAACTTTCGCGCTTCCTTCCAGAAGAGCTTCCTATTCCCCTTGTTGTCCTCATTCATTCTCCTTCCAAAAAACTGTTCATTTACCTCTTTACTTTTTCTCCTACGTTTGCACCTTAATAGTATTCCTTTTTACGAAAACTCCGTTATAAATCAATCTATAAGCAATCTGTCATTCTCATTTGCATTGCAATTTTCATTGGCTTAACCACATGTAGGTATTTATAGCATTTTGAAAGCTAACTTCAAAACCGCTTGGCACATCACCTCTCATTTCTTACCAACTTACTAGGGTTTAACATTCTTACTGCCTACTTTTAGCACATCCACATTACTTTCCTTTGCACTGCTAAAACAACTGCTTCCTTCATTTGCTCCCAGATTTGTTCAGTTAACTGTTCACATTTCCAAATCTGATTTACTATGCCGAGCACTTCTTATAAGAATACTTTATCCTTATTTACCTTGTTCACTTTTAACTTTTCACTTAATTCTACCCACTTACCTTCCTTATCACTTCCTCTCCATCCAAGAAGCCCCCACTAAACTTAATTTTTAAAAATATATAAAATATATGCAAAATAATATTATTATATTATATATATATAATAGATATATATATATTATATTATTATAATATAATATTATATTATATATAATAATATATATATATACGTATATATAATATTATATAATTTATATATATATTAATGATATAAGGGTATATAAATATATATACTTAATTATTGATATACCCCGCAACATAACAGTAGTAATAAATACAAACCCCTAAGATGTACTTTTCTCCAATGCTGGGATTTGTATCCTTGAAACCCCTAGCAGATAAGAGGAGTATCACCGTCTGCATAGTGTTTGAACCACTACGCCCACGACGAGCTATAAATGAAGAATATCTTACTGTTTCATACCTCCTCTATGCAATATACAATCAGGCCCGAACACCAACCCAAGGAGATCATTCGGCTCTTAGGGTCAAAACAAGGTACCGCGCATGAGGAGAAGAGAATACCTGATTGAACCGGGCGAAAAGAAATACACTTAATAGTTGCATAACCGCAACATAACAGTAGTAATAATGATGATCCCTGATGTACTTTCTCCATGCTGGGATTCGATCCGGGGTACCCTAGAAAGATTTGACCCTGTTTGACCCTTTACGCCTCGAGTGCGAGCGGGGAAGAACCGATGATCTCGCTTGGTGGATTGTATATTCACTCAAGAGGAATTGGTATCGACAAGTTCTCCTTTTGCCTCGTCGTGGCGTAGTGGTGGTGGTCAAACACTTGCACTCTTATCTTGCTAGTCCAGGATCGAATCCCAGTATGGTGAAAATACATTTTTAGAGGGTTGTATTATTATATATATATATATATACTATATATATATATATATATATTATATATCATATATACTATATATATATATATATATATACTATATATATTAGTATATATATATATATTATTATATATAAATATATATTATATTATATATATATTATATATATATACTAATATAGTTAATAATATATATTATATAATAGTAGAACTATTAATATAATATATTAGAGTATAAAATGTACTTTTGTTTGTTTTATTTATTTCTTTTAATTTTGAGGAAAAAAAAAAAAATTTTGCTCACTTACTCCAGAAAGTCCTGGAAGGATTATTTTAACTAGCTTTTTTAATGCTCTGTTTTAATGATTTTTAACTTTAGGAAAAAACCGAAACTTGCTGGCCTACTGCCCACTGGAGACTTTGGATGAAGGCAATGCCTCCCGTTCAGGGCGGACTAACACCTAACCATTGCCCTGGTGGAGACCAAACTCCTCGATGAAACAATGTAAAGAGTATAAACCGCTTAAAAACCTCCCCAGCCAACTCTTTATAGTAGTATACCATCCTTTTAGGATACCCTAGGTGTTACGACTGACTGATTAAGCTATTTCCTGATTATTATCTATCTTGTTCCGTAGTTTTCTTAACTAGCGTTTATTATAAAAAAAACTAATAATATTTTGAATGGTGTGTTTATATAAAGAAAATACATTTATTCACAAGGATTTTATTTTTTTAGTATAAACTCTTTTTCTTGTAAACCAGCTGCTGATTCATTTAGAGACAATTATACAGGACTCTTTAGTTTTCATTATAGAAAATATCGGTGAATTTCAGAGTAACTCGGGAGTAGCACTTTCTTTTTGAAGATGACGCCAACAAAAATGATACAAAAATCAGTTACACAGGACATTTACCATTATTCTCTACGCATTAAAAGACTCCATTTTTTTTATTTACACAAAAAGTATATTTGATAACTATTTTTTCTATATAAATTGGGTTGTAGTTTTTTATTGTTTAGGTAATGGATGCTAAATTAGTTGAAATTGTTGCTGGCATTGATTCTTGATGTTGTTATTTTTGGAAGTATAAGCAGTTATTAACGTATTTAAATTTTCCTAACATTGGCCAAAATTAGTTAACCATTTCTTTAAAATTACGAAACATCAAAGCTTAATAATAGGAACAATCATGCAACTTAGGTTTTGTGTGTTACGTTTTATTTGTTTTATTTGATTCTCACTTATTATTATTTGAATTATATGATTATTATTATTATTATATTATTATTATTATTATTATTATTATTATTATTATTATTATTATTATTATTATTATTATTATTATTATTATTATTATTAGCCTCCCCCCTGGCTCCACCGCTCAGTGAGCTGGGGGCTGGGGTGCACCAAAGTGCGCAATCATGCATAGCATTTAGAGGCGATGCATGATCACTCCCGCCTTGGAGCATATAGATGCTGTGATAGCGGGACCAGCGTGGTCCAGCATCCGCAAATACCGACGACCCTTTCTCCGTTGTCTCCGTGCCGTACACTTCAGGACATACTGTGAGGGAATTCCTGCCCCCCTCCCCCCCACGCACGGGATTTTTATTTATTGTTATTATTTTTGTACCATCAAATAAGAAAAATATCTGGATTTTTCTTTTCTTCTGACCTTAAAATATAACTTTATCCTGAATTGTAGTTTATAGGTGTATATCTATGCTAGAAGATCATAATCTTACATATCAGGAGGATTTAGCAAAGTTTAAAGTTTGTAAAGATATTACTCAGTCGTAACAATACGCTTTTTATATTCATAGTAATAGGGCACTGTTATTGACCATCGATGACGAATGGAGATCGTAATTTTTGTGTTTTTTGCTTTTAAATTCTTTAGGTGATAAATACTTTTATCCAAACTATTTAATAAGATTACACAAAATATTTTATGTACGTTACAAAATACAAAAAGCTATTTAAAAATATGGTATTTTTGTCTTATTTATAGATTTTTTATAGCTTAGTTTTCATTAATAAGCTAAACATGGTACTAAACAAAATTAAACTACACTCAAAACATTTCATAATACTTCTAGATACAATTCTAAGCACAACTAAACCATATTAAACACACAATTATGTATATTCATATTTGGGTCTTTTTTTGTTTCAGGATAAAATACAAGAGAAAAATTTGGCGACAGAAAAGGAGAAGAAGACCTCTAAAGGAGGAGACAAAGGTTAGCTCACAATTTTTAATTCAATTTTAATCTCATTTTTTTCTATGTTGGTGGAGGCTATACTTTATTCTAAACTTACCCTTGGTTTGTTGAAGAACTATAGTGTTTATTAACCATCTTTGATTTTAACCATTAATATATATTTTTTACTGTAAAATGATTGTAGTTTATAATTTTTGGTTTTGATTGCTTCCTTGTTGTATATATATTTTTATCTAGGAGTATTGTAAGACATTTGTAAATAGTTTTATAATTTACTTGGGTACGTTTTCTCTATTAAACTTATCGTTGTTGCTACTATTAAAAAAATTCCATATTTCAAAAATAGTTTTGATTTATGATTATTTGTGGTAGAAGTAGCTAATTTTAATTTATTTTAAATGTTACTTATTTAAGACAACACGGTTTGAATAATTGTTTAAACTTGGTAAAAAAATATATATATTTTTTTTAAAATTCATCATCTATATTAATTAAGTATAAAAATAGGTATATTTTTACAGACATTACAAATTATTATTATTATTAGTAGTAGTATATTTTATTTTTCAAATCATCATATCTTGAAAGTTTTTTTTTTCTTTCTACATTTGGATTTGATTCCCCCCTCGAAGCTCATAAAGTACTTTTATATATTAATATATATCTAACTGTACCGTTAACTTAATTTCCTTTCAAAATATAAAAGCTATTATTAAAACCAACGTCAGTTTGATGGCTTATGGTAAAACTGAAAAAGGATTTCATTGGAAAATGAAAAGAGACATTGATCTAAAACATGACAATCCACACACAGTAATATCAATAGTATCAACTACAGTATCAACAACGTTTTTGTATTTAATTTATTAACATTCAGGGTGTAAATGTGGTACCGTGCATATTTATTGGTATTTTCATTTGATTAAGAATAAGTTTTGCCTGTTGATTAATATAGGCTACTTTTTTTTCATTATTCGTTATAAATATTTTGAGAATTTTGTGCTACATTACCAAAATGGGTGGAAGTATAAGTTAATAGAGCACTGATTGCTCACATAACCTCTTTTGGCAACTGTACATATTTGTGGGCTGTTGGGGATTGCCTACTGTGATTGTTTTGATTTAAAAGCGGTGTAGGGATTTTAATTTTAATGCTCGCTTCTTTACTCTCTTCTACAGCTATTTCGAAAAAAGAATCCCAAGACGAGGCAGATGCCGCCACAAAAGGCATCAAAGATTCGTTAATACTTTTCTTCAAACGAAGAATGCAGCAGGAAACTCTTGCTAAAAAAGGAATTTACAAAGGTAAAACCGATTATAATCCTGATTTTCTTATTGGATTCCTTCTAGGTGGTATACTGTAAATTACTTCAACTTTGATTTCTTTAAACTTAAACCAATTATTCCTGTTTGATTTAAGTTTTCTGGATAGATAAAAAGTGATTCTTTGTTTTTCTGTATCCATAAAATGTAAATAGTCCCATATATCGTTTTAAGTCAACTCCCTACATTATATCACGCAATTAAAAAAAAAAAAAAAACTACCTATTAACGTGCTTTATCCCCTATGCAGGGGGTAACACGGGGGGACCACAGGAAATCCGAACTTAAGGCCGGCTTATCCCAAACCAAGCACATCCTAAACACGATCTCAGCAGTTCAAGTTTAATTCTTGCCCCCAGAGGTAGATAAACCCAACTGTTACGCGGAGAATTTGAACCAGCGATCCTCTCGTATGAGAAGCTGGGTGACATACGCATGCTCCTCCTGTGCAGAGCTCGCACTCGATATACCGCCTATTACAATGAGTGTACAATAATATTATGTGATTTGGAATAACATCTGGAAGATAACCCTAGATGTATGTTCTTTTATGGTGATATCAGCATGAAAACTGTTCATTGTACGCCATTATATGATCTTGGCTGATGGTGAATCGGGACTTTGTTCGAAGGTAAGTTGATACTCCCAAAGTGTTTGTTATTTAGATGATTCAAATAATAACATCCGAAAGATACAAAGCGAGAAACAACTCTTAACAGGTTCGGGACTTATGTGTAAGGAATAGTTCGTTGGGAAATAGGCTTCTAAAGAGTCACAGAAAATTCGAAGATTGCAGGTAAGGAAGTGGCGGCATCTCTAGTGTGAAGTGAGAACTTCACCGCGCCCGCCCCCTCTAGGTTATTTTGCTGAAGTTGGAGTCCTATTCTAGTCCCTATGGGATCATCTCCTAAATTTCTATTATATGCTCACTTGAGTTATTCTTAGCGATGGACGGATATAGAAAGACTATAGTTTCATATCAAATCTATGAAAGTGTAACGCTGATCCAGTTTCAATTGCTCCTATTGCTTATGATCAATTTCAAAGCCATTTACTTTTCTGCTACACATATATAAATATATTTTTTAGAGATTGTATTTTCATGGTATTTGATATACTTTGGTTTAGTATTATGAGCTTCAATACAATGCAATGTTGAAAGGTTAGATTGTCCGAAATGTATTATACCTATGCGTATTCCTAACATATATCCCCATTTAATAACAAGCGGGCAAGCCACGTAATCAAATTGTCTTCTTATTAAGTATTATATGACAAGAATTGGATCTTCTATGCTGTTCGAGTTTGTGATAACACTTTGACATATAGGTACGATCATACTCTCAAAACTCACTAAGCTATAGTGTGTTGATATGTGTGTTTTACATATTATATTATATGAATTAGATAAAAGATTTCTTCTTTATCTTGTGTGCTGATGAAACATACGAGTGATTGTACATTTCATTTCCTTTTGCATTTTTTATCAAGACGCGCAAAATCGCGGTGAGCGGGTATCTTTAGAGAGGTGAAAAATCTGTTCACAAGCTTGATAGCGGTAGCTCCGAGAATCTCTTCATGATCAGAAGCTCAAAAGAGAGTGTGTGCGATTGCCACTGTACGAGAACTGTTCTTCATGTCAAGCTACAATCGTGCGTACCAGTTGTAATGAGTGGTATTATTATTATTTATATATTATTTATTATTGATACTATATATACATATATTATATTTTATTATTATTATTATCCTTATGTTATTAATTTTGTTATTATATGTATTTATATGTATGTGGTCATACAACAAAGATTTGGTTCGTGTGGTAGTCTTTAGTTGAAAGCTCCTATCTCTTATACTACAAGGGAGATAGAGAGTCTACTTATCTATTTTATATTCTCCCATGCATTTTAGTATGGTGAGTATTTTGATTTTATAAGTTAAGTGTTCATATTCTGCTTTAAAAATATCCAAAAGGATATTTTGCTTTTGATAAAAGCTATTGTGCATACATCTTATTACAATTCTCAAAGCACATCAATTATAATTTCTCTTAAAAAGTGTATTGTTGGTGGTTAGGGATATTTGATCTCCTTATAGAGCATTGTTGTAAGGAAATTAAGATTGAATTTTATTAAACATTCTAATTATAAATTTAGTCTCTAATACATTGCTCCTCCTATCCATCCTTGTCACCTCCTCCTGCCACCTACCGCCTTGCGAAACTAGAGTCTTCTTAGAAAATGAGGGTTTTTATTTGGTTAAATCTGCTGGTAAGTGCTATTGGTCGGACTCCTAGTATTTTTTTTTTGGTGGTTTGATAGTGATAGAAATATGTGATGAATGGGGAGAATAATAGTTATGAGAGTTGCTCTCTGGGAAGTAAGATCTCGTTGAGGAGAGAGAAAGGTTGTTCATCTTTTTTGATAATAAAGTGTATTAGTGTTGCGATTATTTGTGTATAATATTTTAAAGGGTTTAATTTTTTTATTTTTTTTTCCCCTCTACTAAAAAAATTAATTTTAATTTAATTATTATTTTATTTAGGATTTTTCCAACGCCTTATTTGGTAGTTTACATTTGAATTATATTCAGGCTGAAGTTATTTTGGGTATATAGGGAAATATGGACGATAATTTTGAAATTTAAGATATTATAATGGGACCTTCTATGGAATCTCCTTACATTCTCATAAACAGATCCAGTAACTAGTATATTAATATGAGCGCTTGCTATAGAGTGTTGACAGTTTTCTTATTCACGCCTTATCGTCGGAGTTAAATTATATATAAATGCGAATGGTTCTTTTAGAAGTGCGTAGAAGGAGATGTGAGTGCATTCAGAGTCATAATAGAGATTGAAAACAATGATGATCTATGACAGAAAATGAGAGAATGAAGAAGTATCATTCTGTCTCTAGCAAGTTATCGCATTGCAGACAGGGCTATGATAGGATTTAATATGGCGCTTGTTTGGGGCTCGTTATCCCATTTCATCCGCAGCGTGATAAAATAGTCCTGTGTGCAGGTCGTTAGTGGATATGTGGTGGTTAGGTTGCTAAACATCATGATATAGAAAGTTCAAAAGATTTCGTGATGACGAGAGAGGAGGCTGTGATGGAAGGAATATGCGAGGAAGTATAGAGACAATTAGAATGGGAGTCGATCTGTAATGGCGGAGTAGGCAGGGATTAATTTGTAATAGAGTGTTCTACCGTGGTTACTCTTAATGTTTGATATGGATGGAGTGGGGTTATGGAAGTATGCTCTCTTAGTGGGTAGCGTGTTGATTGTTGTGTAGCAAGGAATTGTTGTTGAGAATGTCATTGGTAGTAAAATATATATGTGAAGAAGATGCATTGCTATATGTGTGTCTCTGCTCGAAATAAGACTTATATATGCGGCGATGATTTGGTTTGTGTTGGCGGAATGTCTGACATAAATACTTTTTGATGAGGGTTACTAGTATTATTGATACTTTTGGGGCGAGGATGATGTGGATCTTGAAATATATATGTTATGGGTGTTTGAGGTAGTAGAAAATCGAGTAAGGTGTTTTTGATGGTTGTATGTGATGTGTAGAGACAGGGCCGTATCTGCGTTGCTTTGTTGCGGACATAATGTTTGGTGATGTACCTGTGTGACAATTTTTTGATTGAAATGAATGACTGTTTTATAATCAGTGTGTGAGAGATTGAGTTTAATGTTTTAGGGATGAAAAGGAACGGATTGATGGAGCGCCGTAGAGTTAATAGTAGAGCAAATAGTAGACATCTCGTTTGAGGCAAGAGTGAGAGTTTATGTGGTGCGAATAGAATTACCTCTATGAGTGAGATGTTAAGATAGGGATCATAGGTGCACAGGTGGTGTTCTTGGCACAGAAGCTGTGATGTTGTCAAATTGCTTCTTAGTGGTTGGGTATATTGGAATCTAAGACGCTGCTGTTAAGAGTTTGCGATTTGTGCTGGTTTCTTTGACTAAGACTAGAGTTAGTGTGAAAGACTTATGTCGTGTGTTATGCGTTATGGATGGGAATTGTATACCTCTAGACTTACGAGAGTGAGATTAGCTGTGTGCGTGAAAGAAAATAACAGGTGTGATACGGGTTAGACAAACTGCCTGGAAGTTTACACTTGCGGAGAACGAGTTATAGGATACTGTATATGGATATCTTAAGGATGGTAAGAGATAGGGGATGGGTGTTGTGTGTGTTGGCCTCGAGAACTGATGGGAATTTATGTAGAGTAGATAAGCAGTTGTGATAGCAGTGGAAGGCCGACTCAGGACATATGTCGTTTGATCAGGTATGGCAATGAGAGAGTGGGAATAGAGATTTGCCAATTTTATCAGTGTGATGTTAGGATTTATGTATTGCATTCAAGGCGTAGAGAGAAATGATAATGTACTTTTTCTTCTGCGATTCGTGACTCAATTAATGTATGGTACGGATATAATAGTAACGATCAGGAGACATTTCGCGTGTTGATGAAAAGAGTGTAGATAGAGAGACATGGTTGAGTGACTCTTGCAAGGTAGAGTAGATTGCGAGCATGTGGAGTGTAGCTCCTGCTGAACTAAGATTTCAGATGTTAGAGTACTCTCCTCGAACGAAGTGGGTGAATGTGATGAAGATAATTGAGTTCATCACGTATCGAGTGTAATAGCAATCGTGGTTATATGTACTCGAGTGTAATTCTCGTGTCGACCGGACTCTGGAAGTAGTATTGTGTGTGGGTGATGACAAATCGTTATGATCATCTCGACTTATATCAGCAACGTCTTGGTCGGTCTCAGAGGGGAGGGTGAGAGTAGCAGTTAGGAACTATAGCTATAATTAGCGTTGCGAGAGCTACTGTGTACAACTTGCTGAACCCTATATTGTTTTTTGTTTCCGTTGTAGGTGTTGAAAAATGGTGGGCGTATTACGAGTTCAGCAGTAGAAGTAGAAGGATTTGAGGGGACTGATTTTGGGCGGAAGGGTGTCAGGCGAGTCCCGGCGAAAGGGAAGGGGAATGCTAATAATAAATGTGTGAACGGAAATCGTTTTCTGCTTACAGTTTTCTCATGATGAGCAATCTCGTTCGCTCTTTCTTCAAAGAATAAAATAGTGCTCATTATGTGTTCTTATAGTCACAGGGAAGTAGAATAAGAGGAATGTGGAGAGAGGACGTTAAGGTATGACAAAATGGGACTTTGATTCCGGGAAGTAGCTTGAAACTAGAGAAGGGACCCCATTTTCTCATTATGTGACTGGAGGGTCTTCAGCTCCTAAAGCTATCTCCATTGCTTCAGTGCATCACTTTGAGAAGAAATGGTCTCTGTGCTCTAGTAAGAACATTGGAGGGAAGTGGATCGCCAGTGTGTAATATATCGGGAATGATGTATCTGCTGGCATTCCTAGAGGGGGTGCAGCATATGAAGTAAACGCATGAGAACGACTATGACGGGGGGAACCTTTGCGAGATTGCCCAGACTGTTTGGGCACCTGGGGTATTTGGGGTATGCCGGTCGACGAGTCGCTGAAATTTGGCAAAGAACCCTCAGGTGTAGGAGAAGGAAGTAAAGCAGAGGCATCTGCTGGTCTTGAAGTAGTAGGGATAGCGGTAGGGTCAGGCTGGGAACCTAACAGATGGTAAGTGTTGTGATGTTGTTAAACTCCCCTTGGTTTAAAAACGTTTTTTCTTTTAATAACTTTTCCATAAAAAAGTTTAAAAGAATAAAGACTACATCTACTAGTTTTAAAATCTACGACAAGACTACGAAGAAAGCTGAGAATAAAATTGGGAAACAAAAAACGTGAAAAGTTAAATTTCGAAGATTATTGCGATGCTTCATTTGATAACAAATGGGATGAAAATTCACAGATAAGATATATAGGTTTAGTGAATTATAAAGGAGAGTATTGTCCCTTTTATTAGACATCTAGTAAAGCAACAAAAGTTAGGAAATCTAAAACCGAGGCAAAAACTTACTTTAAGTTAAGGTAGATGCATGCTACTTACAGAAAATTTGGGAAGAGAAATTGCGGGAAAGAGAAAAAGACAAAAACAAATTAAATCATACGGCTATATATACTGTAACATTAAATAATTTCAGTCTATAATCCTGAAGCAAAAAATGTTAAGAATTGAAACTTAAGTACTGAAGCTTAAATTCAAATTTAAATTTTTTAAAAAAAAATTTTTCACACCACAAAATATCTAAAATGCTGATGGTGTAATTGTGAATTTTTTTCAGTTGTGCTGTTAAAAAAAAAAAAAACTTTACCAAGAAGGTGGGTTAACGAATTATATCAACAAAATATTAAATATTCCACTTACCTAATGCCCTTTACCATAAAAGAAATTCAGTAAACAATTAATAGCGTTAACTGTTAAAACAAAATAATTCTTTCTTTCTTTCTTTCTTTACCTACCTCTTCTTCCTCTAAGACTGGGGTAAGGTGCGCTACAAGATCGGAAAGAGAAGCTGATTAGGAGGAGATGATACAAATGTCGAACATGAAAAGCCCCTAGCTTACAGCGGCCCCTCCATTGATACCATTAATTAGTGATATTAACATCAGTCACAGACAAGAAAATCCCACCTTAGAAGCATTCTGGACCCGACGGGCCCTCTACCTTTGTGTCATCGTGCAATGTAAGGTTCGATCCCCAACAAACCCGCCATTCTCTCCTATCATTGCACCTTTCTATTCTCGCCTCATGCCAAACTCACATTTATCTTCCTTCTAGACATTTTACTCTCACCGACTCCACTTTCTCTTCGGTCTCCCAGCGGTCCGATTCCCAACACCACTCACCACTATCATCCGCTTAAACCACCGACTATCATTATCCTTTCCACATGACCAAACCATCTCAACATACTTCATTTATTCTCTCATTTACCCCTTTCTTCACACCACACAAACTCTCTAATTCATGTGTTCATTCCTCATTTTTATTAATTCTTCTCACACCTAGCATGCTTCCTTAGAGATTGGTCATCTGAACACATTGAACTTTAGATCTATACTTCTTTATTCCAGACCATAAGCTCCACTACCATACAATAACACAGTTTAACAACATTACCCTCATGTAAGACCTAGCGCACTCAAGACCTTAGTCCCTTTACATTCACATATACGATTTAATTGCACCAGCCAACCTTCCTGCCATTCACAACTTTCCTATACACTCTGCATCATCCGTTGCCCTTCATCCAACACATAAAGCCTTAATATTAAAACTCAGACACTTGTCATCTAACATGACATCTAACTAAACTTCACACTGAGGACTGTCCTCACTCACAGACATTAACCCTACTCTAATCTACGTTTACTTTCAAACCCTCCTTTTACACACCTGCCAAATCTCGGGTCACCAATCCTCTTCAAATACTACTCTGGTCAGATTCGCCACCTATCATGTACCAAAATACATTTCCGCAGATAATATAGCAAATAAGAAATGAAATATTTTAATAATAAACTATAATATAATAATAATAAATATTATAAGTAGAAACTATAATCAAATATATATTTCAGAGATATATAGAAATATTAGATAAAAAATGGTCTATAATTAAAAGTTTACCTACAACTCCAGAGGATGAAGTTCGGTATTTGGAAACATTGTTGGTAGATAATGGGTTCATACTTAGATATGAAAGAGCTGAAATGTTAAATATTTATTTATTAACTACGAGATTTACTTAGAATGACCTTTGTGAATTGATTGATTATTATTATTATATTATTATTATTATTATTCATTTTCGCCTACCCTGGCCCCCACAGAGAATAGGGGTGGGGTGCTCAATCATGCAACAGATCCGAGGCATGATATTCTTGGAGCATTAATACGTGATAGAGCTCCCAACCAAAGCTATCACAGCGTTTTTAGTCGCCTTTTACAAGCAAGGACATAGACTGACAGAATTCTTTAACCCACACACACACACACAGGGATAAAAAGGTTAAATATAATGAGAAATCACAATCTTTATTTTTGTAGTTCTCGTAAATAATTTTTTCAAAATTCATCATCATCACCACCATCAGCCCCCACCCCCTCTCGGCTTTCCACAGATTGGGAGTAGGGTGCGCAAACATGCACCGGAAACAATAATTAAAAAGAATATGACCTAAGTCGACTAAGAAAGCCTCCCCCCCCCTGCCTCCATACGAACCCCTCATATCCTTAAATGTGAGTCAGTCGTACTTAATATCCACCCTAGGGCTTCGCCCACCGCGACAGACTACCACTATGGTATCTTGTCAGCGTCGGGGCTCATCCCTTGGAAAAGGGTCACCCCTAAGACCCATTACAAATCATGAGATTCACTCCTATTATGCACCATTCCTCTTGCATAAGGTTGATCGACGCACCGGGTGTTGTGCGCGGTGCGATTTTGCTGCCAGGGTACGGAGCGGTGCGGTGCGAAAAAAATTGATAGATGATGCGACGAGGTGCGGAAAATTTCGGTGTTCGGCCAACCCGAATCCCGCTTGACCCAAATTCACACTTCTTTCCTTCAGACACTCCATAACTGACTCTATTACATTTTACTTCGGTCTCCCAGTCGGTCGCTTCCAGAAACACTCACCACTAAACAACCGCTTAACCAATTGACTACCATCTATCCTTCCCAAATAACAAAACTACTTTAATACACATTTATTCTCTCATTTACTCCTTCCGTCATACCACACAACTCCCTAATTCATTCTTTCTTCATTTTATCAATTTTTCTCACACTTAACACCATACTAATATTACAGAGGCCTGCAAAATTTAACTTTTCGAAAATTGTCTTCACTTTTTGGTGTTCATTTTATTGGATGTTGTCCTGATTTCAAATATGACTGTTTTTTTCCTTCACGTAATATTATTGATTAAATAATCTTATACGTCTTTTCAGTTGGTGGAACTTTTGTGATGCAAGGATGAAAGGATCATCTTTTAGGATTGTAAAGGTGAAAGCTCATGGAATACCTACTGCATGAGCTTGTAGTGTAGTCGTTAGGATTTATTTATTTTATAACGATTTTATATATATATATATATATATATATATATATATATATATGTATATTATAATATATATATATATAATTATATATATTATATATATATATATATATATATATATTATATATATTAATATATATACATAATTATATAGTATATACTATATATATATATATTATATACTTATATATATATATATATATATATATATATATATATATTATATTTATATATATATATATATATATAATATATAATATATATATAATATATAATTTATATATAAGTATATATATATATTAGGATTGTGCGAATATTCGGTGAGTATTCGGTATTCGGCCTATCGGCCAAATACAATATTCGGGTATTTCGCATTTTGCCGAACTATTCGGGCCGAATATTGAGATTTATAAACAATAAATTACGTCAATATAAGGGAAAGTTATTTCAAATTAAAATTGAAATTTTAGAAACTTATTTTCCAAAAAAATAAAAATATAGCCAAATTTTGTAGCCAATATGGCAAAAATCTTTGTCATTAGATCCTATAAGGAAGGGCCTTTGACATTTTTCAATATTCATAAATAGAATTCATTTAGTGATACTGGATAATGGACCAAACATGGTAGCTGGTATAAGGGAAAGTGGCTTGCTATCAATTTCATGTTTATTCACATGTTGCAACTATGCATTCACGATTCAATATTATGTCAGAAGGCTGTTAAAGATATTTTATTTACTTGCAGAGGCATATCCTCTCATTTTCACTATTGCAGCAACGGCTCTGCAAAGCTTAAACAACTTTACAGATGCGCTGAATGTCAAACACATAATTAATTTCAAGACGTTTTACACGCTGGAACCGAACTTATTGATATGCTTAAAAGATTGTTTTGAACAAAAAGTTCCCTATCCA
>JABUQX010020317.1:7500-10000 GCA_015478945.1 Trachelipus rathkii | reverse complement strand
ATATATATATATATATATATATATATATAATATATATATAAATATATATAATATATATTTAAATATATATATATATATATATATATATTAATTATATATATATATATATTAATATTATAATATATATATATATATTATATAAATATATTAGATATATATATATATAATATTATATATATATATATATATATTATTATATATATATATATATATATTATATATATATATATATATATATTTAATTATATATATAATTTATATATATATATATATATATTATATATATTATATGATATATATATATATATATATATATAATATATATTATATATATAAATATCAGAGGTGGGCGTTCCGCAATTACGGAATACCCGCAATTGCGTAATACCAAAATAAATTGCGTAATTACGATTGCGATAATTTGAAAAATGTTGCGGAATTGCAGTTAGCGGAATGCCTATATCATTCGGCAATTTAATTCCGCAATTCCGCAATTAGAGGGCTATAATAAAAAATTGTGAAATTTCAGTGGAATGCCAAAATTTATAGTCCACAAATTTTTACACGTTGGCCATCTTTGTACCTCTGGCATCAACACCGAAAAATCGGTATTTTTTGCATTCGGTATTTTAAAGTTTTTGTAAATAAGTAATAATTAAAAAAAACTTAAAGGCTTAAATGCATGAATAAAAGTTTGAAATCAACAATTTTTTATTCTTTTTCTTTTATACAAATTTTCTTATAGCTATAGGTTATAATGAATATAAAACAAATTTATGAAACGTGTCGCCACCAAATTTTAGATAAAATGTATTGTACAGAAAACATAAATGATGAATAAAATAATACAACATCGAAAGTCTAAAGTTTCCAGAAGCCCGAGTGCAGCCCGTGTGCAAAATCGACTCGGAAACGCTTTGAATTGAAAAAAATTACATTAACCAATTAGAGAACAGGAAATTTGAGTACCTGGAAACGGCCGAGCGCGCCCGTCGGATCAGCTGACAATTGTAAACAATACTCTTATACTTATATTTATCTATTTTATGAAATGACACGATATATTAGTATCCTTAATATAAAAGTTAACTAAAATATTAAAAAACTTTTGGCAAGCAATTTCCGACACATGTTTTGCAAAGAAATTTGTTTGTAAACAAAGTATCCTTCCGCAGCCAGCCCGTTTACTAATTCCCGAAATCGAGGATTTAACAACAGGCGCCTGACTGACGTTTACATTGACGTAGAAGTGCGCAAACGGGCGCTGGAAACGATGCATGTGCGCCTGTGTGCCCGCCCGGGCTGCAGTCGGGCTTCTGGAAACGCAGCTAAAAAATATATATATATATATATAATTATGATATATATATATAGATATATTAATATATATTATATATATATATATATTTTATATATATATATATATATATATATATATATATATTATATAATTATATAAATATATATATATATATAATTTTCAAATTGTTTTGAATATTTCCCCAACGAGGAAGAACCTACTAGGGAAGTAATTATCCGGTTATCCGGCCGGATAACAATGATATCCGGCCGGATACCGGATAGTCAAAAACTTGGCCGGATAGGGCCGGATACCGGATAGTTTGCCGGAATATCCGGCCCATCCCCTATATATAATGGTTTACCACTTAAGAATATGTTAATTTATTATGCACAAAATTGATGTTACTCTTATATCCTTTAAAAACTAGTGTAAAAAATGCTTATCTCTAATAACGAAAAAAAAAATCATAATTTTTAGGCCATTTTTCTTTCCAAATTAATTAGAATCATGAGACATGAAAGAATTTTAAAGAAAGACCCTGAACATTGCGTTTCTCTCTAAGCTGGAAATAATATGTAGCTCTTAAATTTCAAAAATTGTATTCGAAAAATTGGCACTTCGCTCATAAAATAGTTTCCAGATATGACTCTATTTTTAAAAAAAAAACTATTGTTCACTTAATTATTTTTGATTCAGAGAAATATTAATTAAATTTGAATATTTGTTCGAAATTTATTTATTGATATTGAATATTAATAATTCACAGGCCGACGATGAAAAAACTTTTTGAATGAATTTGCCTTATTCTTATGGTTTTTAGTGTGCTGAATCCGAATATGACAATAAAAAATCTGTATCACCCACCATTTTTTTTTTACAATTCACAACTAAATATTTTTTAAAATTGTTAGCAAATTCATCGTTTTTATATACACTATGGATTCTTTATCTTTTTTGTTTATAGCTGAAGCGTCGTGACATCATCAGTACCTACGTTTCCCATTTTAGTGCATATGTTGAGTACAATGCCCAGCCGCCGTGGTTGTAAAAACTCAACTAATAGTTTTGTTATATTTGTGGGGAGTATGTAGTTAAGAAACATCGAAGCAACATTACAGAGTTCGTTAAGAAAGCCTACCTCTCATACTTTGGAACGAAGCTCGGTGATCAGGATAAGTCTTGGGCACCACATAAGGT
>JABUQX010020317.1:0-2500 GCA_015478945.1 Trachelipus rathkii | reverse complement strand
GAGATCTTATGAACGTTAGGAAGGATCGGGGGGCCCGGATGACATTCCTCCCCGAGTTTTGAGGAAATGTGCTTCCGTGCTATCCCCTCCCTCTTTCAACTATGTTCTCTATGTCTCAATACTAACACTTTCCCTCAGTGTATGAAGCACGCACAGTCCAACCTATTCCGAAAAAAGGGAAGCCGCTCTTGATCCTTCTAACTATGGCCTATCGCTCTTACCTGCTTTCAGATCTTTTGAAAAAGGCAATCATATAATTCACAACTTTAGAGCAACAGCACATCTCATTTCTCTTCTTGTCCGATCGCCAGTACGGCTTTCATGCGTTCAAGGTCTACTGGCGATATACTTTCCTATTTAACCGATTTATGGTTTTCCGCCTTTAGGAACTAACGCGGGAGACTTGCGTGGTGGGCGCTTGACATATCCAAAAGCATTGACCGGGTATGGCACGCGTCACTGCTCTCCAAGCTCCCTTCCTTTGGGTTTCCTCCTTCTCTTTGCTTACTTATGTCTAGCTTTCTTTCAAGTCGCTCAATATCGGCTGTGGTTGATGGAGCGACTCTTCTTTTTTCTGTTTAATAGTGGTGTTCCTCAGGGTTCTATCTTATTTCCCTACTTTATTACTACTTTTCATTTAATTGATCTTCTCCACCTGCACATATAAACTCTATCCACTCATATGCGATGACTCCGACCCTTCATTCTTCAAATCATTTTAATTCTGCTCCCTTTTTACTTCTAGAATTGCCCTCTCGTCTTAATCTTTCCGATTCTATTCTCGCTGATCTGGATAGAATTTCCGATTGGAGTCGTCTCAACCTTGTGAAATTCAATTCTTTAAAAAGTCAACTTCTACAAATTTCCCTCTCTAAAACACCTTCTAACTTCCTGGATCTTTCGACGGTTCTATCGTCTCTCCTGTTGACAATTAAAACATCCTTGGCCTTAACATAAACAAAAAAAAAATGTTCTTGGAAACCTCACATCACAACGGTTGCTAGGGCGGCCTCAGAGAAACTGGGAGTTCTGTTTAGACTGCGAGATTTTTTTCCTCTTCTCAGTTACTCCAGCTATACAAGGGTCTCATCGCCCTTGTATGGAGTGTACTGTTCTCATATCATGGGGGGGGCTCTGGTTTCACCCGGCTTTTGGACAGGTCGAGTCAACGGCAAAAGGCTATAAAAACCTGTTCTGTACTTTCCAGTTCACTTGACCCTCTATCTTTGCGGAGCGATGTTGGTACTTTATCTCTTTTCTATAGGTACCGCAGCGGCAGGTGTTCGAGGGAACTTACCATTCGCGTACCACCACCTTTACGACGCCCTCGTAGCACAAGGGGTGTTGTGTCTGCGCACGAGTTTTCTTTAGATATTGGTAACTCCAGGCTAGTTCGCTGCGGTGCTTCCTTCTTTCTTGCCACCTCTGTTCTGTGGAATTCTCTTCCATCTTCTGTGTTTCCTGTTGAATTTAATATCCCTCACTTTAAAGCCTGCGTCTGTGCTCATTTGCGTAATTTGCGCTAGCGGATGAAATTTTGGCGTGCAACACCCCCCTCCCTGAATAGGGCTCTGCCCGTGAGTGGTGGTGACAACTGTATAAAAAAAAATAAAAATAGAAAAAGAAATGAAGAGAATAAAATACATGAAAAAAACAAAAAAACAAAATAAAACAAAAGATTCAAAATAAAAAAAAATTGATCTCACCTACTCAAAGATCTGCTTGGGAGGGAGACTTTGAAATTGTCAGAATTATTATCCTGATTAGCCAAATAATTTGAATCGGAATTAGTGGCGATTATGTTGGTCATGTTATTACTATTGGGTGAAGCATTAGCGTCAGGTATCGACTTGAACGCTTGTTGCCTTTGACTAGGAAAAGCTGTGTAATTTTGAGCCATTAACTTTCCTTCACTTTTATTTTCAGACTTTTTCTCTTTAGGCGATGAATAAGAAACGCTAGGATATATATATATATATATATATATATATATATATATGTATATATACTATATATAATATATTATGTATTATATATATATATATATATATATATATATATATATATATATAATTTATATATATATATATATTTATATATTATATATATATATATATATATATATAAAGTGGCGAAGGCGTGGCATTTTCCAGGCAGTCATCGCTCAGTTACCAAGTTCCCTATTTCGTCATTTATATATATATATATATATATATATATATATAAATATATATCCATAGAACTTAATCATTTCCTGAAAAAACACAATATACACATAGCTATTATACAAGAAGCCTCTCTCGCCCAAAACACCCCGCTCCCCACATTCTATGGTTACGATGCCATATATTCCCCCTCCCAACCTCCTCACCACTCCCTTCTAACACTGATCCATAATAGCATACCATATCATAATACAACTTCTAACACTTCCGCACAATTCCCCGCTGCATTAATAAAATCCCAATCTTGTTCCATACTCTTGAACAAGACCACCTAC
>JABUQX010020316.1:22500-24878 GCA_015478945.1 Trachelipus rathkii | reverse complement strand
ACCACACACCACACACCACACACCACACACCACACACCACACACCACACACCACACACCACACACCACACACCACACACCACACACCACACACCACACACCACACACCACACACCACACACCACACACCACACACCACACACCACACACCACACACCACACACCACACACCACACACCACACACCACACACCACACACCACACACCACACACCACACACCACACACCACACACCACACACCACACACCACACACCACACACCACACACCACACACCACACACCACACACCACACACCACACACCACACACCACACACCACACACCACACACCACACACCACACACCACACACCACACACCACACACCACACACCACACACCACACACCACACACCACACACCACACACCACACACCACACACCACACACCACACACCACACACCACACACCACACACCACACACCACACACCACACACCACACACCACACACCACACACCACACACCACACACCACACACCACACACCACACACCACACACCACACACCACACACCACACACCACACACCACACACCACACACCACACACCACACACCACACACCACACACCACACACCACACACCACACACCACACACCACACACCACACACCACACACCACACACCACACACCACACACCACACACCACACACCACACACCACACACCACACACCACACACCACACACCACACACCACACACCACACACCACACACCACACACCACACACCACACACCACACACCACACACCACACACCACACACCACACACCACACACCACACACCACACACCACACACCACACACCACACACCACACACCACACACCACACACCACACACCACACACCACACGTATAATATCAGGGGTGAACGAGAGAGTGAGGGCGAGGGAAGGGGTGGGAATAGTTATGAGGAAAGAGGTGTGGGATAAGGTAAGGGTGTGTAGTCAGGTGAGTTCCAGGATAATGTGGGTGAAAGTGAAATTTGGGGGGGAAATGTGGGTTTTTGTATGCGCATATGCACCAGTGAATGGAGCGAGAGAGAGAAAGATTTTGGAGTGAGTTGAGTGAGTGTTGGGAAAGTTTGGGGTAAATGATAAAAATTTGTTCTATTTGGGAAGATTTGAATGCAGGAAGTTGGGAAGGAGGGGGTGGGAACAGAATAATAGGACCATTGGGGCCTAGCGGTGAGAGGAATGTTAATGGAGAAAAGTTTCTGTTAGAGTTGTGTTGCTGAAAGAAGAGATGATAATTGGGAATACTGGTTTCAAAAAAATGGAGAATTCAGTAGTATACAGGGAAGAGGAGATTAACGGCGCGGGAGGGCGGTTACTGGGATTATGTGTGTGTAAATGGGAAGGAATAGAAGCCAGATTGTTAAATGTTAAATGTATTTTAGGAGGCGGCGGGGAGGGCATACGGATCACCTATTTCGTGTGGTGCTAGGATTAAGGTGGGGAGAAGAGGTGATGGTTAGGATAGGGAGAAAAGAGGAGAGTAGAAGTGATAAAGGTGGAAAAATTGGAGGAGATAGTGTGTAAGAGGGAGTTTAGGAGAGGTATGGAGGATAGGTGGAGAGACGTGAGAGGGACAGGAATTGGGGAGGTGGAGGGGGAGTGGATGAGATTTAAAGAGGCAGTATGTGAAGAGGCCAGAAGGGTATGTGGAGTAAAAAGGGTGGGTGCAAGCAGAAGGAAAGGGAGTGAATGGTGGAATGAGGAGGTGAAGGAGGTGGTGAAAAGGAAAAAGGAGGCTTATGTGAAATGGTGGGAAGTAGGAGAGAGGAAAGCTGGGAGGAATATAGAAGGGTTAGAGTGGAAGCAAAGAGGGCGGTGGAGAGGACGAAGAGAAGAGCAAAAGATGAGTGGTGTAGAAAAGTGACGGAAAATTTTGAATCGGGAAGTAAGATGTTCTGGAAAGAAGTGAATAGAAAAAGGAAGAAGAAGGAGGGGTTGGGGGAGAGGATTAAGGGAGGAGATGGGGAGTGGATAGGAGGAGAGGAAAGGGTGAGGAAGGGGTGGGGGGAGTATTTTAGTGGATTATTGAATGAAGTGGGTGGGGGAGGGGAGGAAGATTTGCAAGAGGTGAGGTTGGGGAATGAATGGGGGAGGGAGGGGGAGGATGAAATACAAATGGAGGAAATTATTAGGGCCTTGAATAAAGGAAAAAAAGGGAAGTCCGCAGGTCTGGATGGGGTGAGAATGGAAATGTTGCAGAAGGGAGGTATAGGGGTGGAGGAATGGCTGTATAGGTTAATTTAATATATGTTGGAGGACTGGTGAGGGACACACAGGATTTGAGGATGGTTGCTTGGTCCCCCTGTATAAAGGGGAAG
>JABUQX010020316.1:0-5000 GCA_015478945.1 Trachelipus rathkii | reverse complement strand
TATTATTATTATTACTTATTATTATTTATTATTATTATTATTATTATATTATTAATATTTATTATTTATTATTATTATTATTATTATTGATTACTATTATTATTATTATTCATTATTATTATTATTATTTATTATTATTATTATTATTATTATTATTATTATTATTATTATTATTATTATTATTATTATTATTATTATTATTATTATTATTATTATTATTATTATTTTATTATTTTTTTTATTTTTATTATTATTATTATTATTATTATATATTTTATTATTATTATTACTTATTATATATTATTATTAATTTTCATCTGGAATTTATGGAATAGGATATGAAAGCTCCTCCGTTCAAATTTATACCCTGAACTAGAAAAAATTATTAAAACTTGAATTTGTGTTTAAACTAAGAAAAATGTCAGTCTTTTTCAAGTTTTGGCATGGCCGATGCCTATTTCATAAACAAATCTTCTCTTATAAAAGGGAGTTATAGAATCATGATAGGAAGATAAGAGAAATGCATTCATTTGAGTTACATAATATGGGGAATTGTCTACTTATTTAGATGTAAGTGTAGCTCAAAAAACCCAAAAGGTAGCAAATTTTTTTATTTTAGCGGGACGTTTCGTGAACGTTACTGTTCACTTCATTCAGCTTGGCATTATTATTATTATTATTATTATTATATTATTATTATTATTATTATTATTATTATTATTATTATTATTATTATTATTATTATTATTATTATTATTATTATTATGCTAAGCTGAATGAAGTGAGCAGTAACGTCTACGAAACGTCCTGCTAAAATAAAAAAATTTGCTACCTTTTGTTTTGTTTTTTTAACTATAACCTCTGACACGTTTAATGTGTTATAACATCTAGATGTAAGTGGGAGCAAATTTAATAAGGCTACGAAAGCATGTATTGTATAATTTATCGTTATAAATTTTTGGCAAAGTTTTCAAGACCTTCATTTTAGATTATCTTCCTCATTTAATATTGTTTAACATTCATATTTGAAAGCTTATAACTACTAAATTTTAATACTTTTATTCAAACTTATATTGAATTTTTGATAGCTTTATCTTATACTAGAGTTAAATTAATATTTTGTGAAGAACTTAATGATTGTGAAAATATTGTTGACATGTTATATAATATTTTAAATGGTTATTATTCAATTAAAGCCAAGAGTTTTGTGATTATCGATTATAATACATTTAACAACTGTACACTAGTTGAAAAATAGCATAATGTATTACAGTGCAACGTAAACTATCCATAATAAATATAAATTTATTATAGCTTATGGTTACTTCAGAGCTTATTCTAGATTACCAAAGTATTTACTAAAGTCTATAAAATTGAAAGAATACATTTAAAATTTTAAATGCTAAAAATAATCATAGAAAACTTATTATATATATATATTATATATATATAATATATATATTATATAATATATATATATAATATATATAATATATATATATATATATATATATATATATATATATATATTATATATGTGAAAAATAAATAAATATATATGTAATTAATCAAATTTTATTGAAAAGGACATTATCTGGAAATTATTGAAAGAACATTTTGTATCTATCTCTACCTCTACCTCTATTTTACGTTTTATTATGAAATTCTATATAAAATAAAATATTACTGTTAAGGAAAATAATATAAGCCCTGTTAATGTTTCTTCAAAAAACCAAACAGTGTATTCGTGGTTACCGGGGGATCAGCCCCCCACCATTTGGGAAGAACAATACAAGGACTAAAGGGTCTATTCAGCACATCTTTTTTTTTTATTACTTTTGTTAATGCATAAAAGGTATATTATAATAAAGAAAATGACATTTTATCATGTTATGTTAATTAAACGGTATATTGTACCTATATATCTTGTTTAGTTTGTACCCGTTCTGGTAATCCTAATAGTTTACAATTATGTGTTACAGTTTATTTACCTATATTGTTAAAAATTAATAAACTACCTTGTAAAAAATTATATCTTTTCAACACCTTAAGGATTAAATCTCATGAGGATTGGACGACATTCCCCAGCAAATTTGATAATTATTTTATATATCATTTATTCTAGATGATACTTGCTCATATTATAATTGCATGGATAGAGAAATGCATCTCGCTTTAATTAATGTTCTACAAATTCAGATGTCGGGATATGATGCATACACTCTAATTAAAGCACCATTTCTGTGCATCTTGCATTATTCAAAATATTTGAAGAGTCAGTTTTTGGTAGGCTAGATCAATGATATCAAAGATATCAATGATATCAATGATATCAATCTGCTGTTAAAGAATTTTTATGAATTCGTAAAAAAAATAAGAGAATTTTCAGGTTATTCATAAAAATAACATAAATGTTTTAGTTATTTTAATATAGTTCTTTAATGAGTGCATTATTAGGTTTAAGGTAAGTTTTATTATGTGGCAACTGGCAACTAAATGATTTCCTAATAAAATTACTTAATATGTTCGAAATTAGGGAAATCGCTCTCATATATAGGAAATTTTACTTAACAAACATATCTCATTACGTTCCGGTGGAGACAAAAATCTTATATCGTTAAAATAAATATTTGGGCATTTTCTTTCCTCATGTTTAGACAATTCAAATTTTACAATGGTTGTTATAGACATAACAATGTATGTGGATCATAAAACTCTTGTAAAAGAGAATGTAAATTTAATCTACTTTCTCTTTGTAATGAAAGATTGGTGTAGATTAAACTGCTTGTCTTTGAACAATAGTAAATAGGAATTCATGTTATATGTTTAACTCTTTAGTAACGCTAAAATTAGTGATTTTCAAATTGAACTTACTAATAATTTTAAATTCTTTGTTGTTATTGCAGGACATTGATTATAAGCTAAAGTAATGTAACTTCAAACAAAGTATCTAAAAAATAGTTTGACCACTTAATACTTTGATTTATGGAGTGGATAATTATCTAAGCTTAAGAGCTGCCTTAAACCTGAAGAATAATACATCGTACTAATAATAATTCCATTGGGTGGCTTCTAGGGTTAGCTACTTAGTATCAACTGTAAAGTATGATCAATAAAGCTTATTCTGAAAAATATCAGGAAGTAGTCAGCATAAGTCATAACACTTTGGAATTAATCCATGCTCATGGAACAATTTCAAACTAAGTTTACTCATTATATATATATATATATATATATATATATAATATATTATTAATATATATTATATTATATTATATAATATATATATATATATATTATATAATTATATATATATATATATTATATATAGTATATTATATATATATATATACATATATTATATATATATTATATATATATATATTAGATATATATATATATATATATATATATATATATAATATATTATATATATATATATATATATAATATATTATTTATATATTATATATATATATATTTATTAATACATATATATATATATATATATATTATATATATAATATATAGTATATATAATATATATATATATTATATATATATATATATATTATTATATATAATATTATATATTAATATATATATATATATAATAAGTAATGTATACACATAGATTTTGTATTATATTTTACAAAAGATTTTCAAATTTCTTTCTGTGAGCAGCTTAGATTATTTGGTACAATTCCATTCTCATATTCTCAAAAAACGTACTAACATGACTTACTACAGTGAGAAAAGAGTATAATACGATGCTGGAATGCTTGACGTCCACATTTCAGTAGCGGAACATGTTAATAAAAAAAAAAAAAAAAAAAAAAAAAAAAAAAAAAAAAAAAAAAAAAAAAAAAAGTCACTGTAATAAAAATAAATCTCTCATAAATATATAGTACAGGAGTTTGCTCAGTCGAAATTTTGAGCCATTAAATTTATTTGTAGAATTGGTATCAGAGAAAGATAAGATTACGAAAAATATTACGATAAAAAAAAGATTACGAAATTACCTTTAAAAAAAAATTATTGTTATATATAATTATATATATAAAGGTAATTTAATGGTATTAGAGTAGATATACCGTATTTAGAGACTCTATGTTTATTGGTATTTACTATAATTCTGTGTATAATATTTTAATAATAGATTGTTATGTCTATTAATATATGTTATGTTTGCTATAGCTCTTTTTCTTTTTACTAAAAGTATATAACCACCATAATAGTAGTGTAGTAAATATTTATTACCTGATAATTCTAATGAGCTAGAATAATTTAGTCGGTAT
This sequence comes from Trachelipus rathkii, assembly GCA_015478945.1. NCBI lineage: Eukaryota > Metazoa > Arthropoda > Malacostraca > Isopoda > Trachelipodidae > Trachelipus > Trachelipus rathkii. The sequence goes on along the minus strand of JABUQX010020316.1, from coordinate 702 downwards.
ACTGAGATGCTAATCAAGACCTTCCAGTGAGGAACTACGGGATAGGACTAATTCCCCCCTCCGGGAGGGCTCCGGAACCCCGGCTCTTTGGTATTTGGGTGTAGCTGGAGTGGTCCTACCGCCCTATCTCCCCTACTGGTAGTATAGGAATACACGTCCACTCATCCCTGTGTTCTCCTGATCGGCTCGCGCCCCTTATTAGCTATATATGTGTAATTACCTTAACATATATAATTATATATTAATATATATATTATATATTTATAAATATGATTTATACAGAAGATAATACAATATATATATAATATTATATAATATATATATATATATATATATAAGTACTGTTTTTATGATCTAATATTTTATTCATAGGTACTACTTGATAGTTTATCTTTCTACATATTACTTCAACTTATTGAGTTATGCTTATATATTATATCTTTAGAAAATTAATGTATATATAATTAATAAATAATATAATTAAATACGTAATAATTATAAAATATGCATGATATATTAAATTTATATCTAATATGTCAACAACTGCTCACCTAGTAATATAAATGTGCCTTTGCACGTGCAAATTTATCTTTTTTTGCATATATAATGATAGTGACTCATAATGTTGTTTTATTTATTTATTATTATTTTTTTTACATTTTCCTAACCAAATTTATATACAAGGATTCTACTAAAAATGAT
>JABUQX010020315.1:35000-56625 GCA_015478945.1 Trachelipus rathkii | reverse complement strand
AAATTACATTTCTAGAAAAGCGAGGGAGATGTGTTTAGTCTAAAAAGAGATAACAGCCTAAAAATATTCCTGGTGTTTCATTAAGATACACTATAATCGCCATCAATGTGTATAGATCTCTACAATGCTACGTAAAATCACATGTATAATAGTAAAATTAACAATTAGAATATAAGTTAGAGGATATGCTCTGAAAAAAAAAGAGTGAAAGTAGGTTTACGTTTTTCATGTTAGAGCCTAGTAACTATCCTATCGCCCTCGTTTAAGTACTTTTGAGACCTTTGTTACATGGTTACGTATTGATCTTTTTTATAGATCAATTATATTTTGCTAGTTTATTAGTTGTTTCACTATGTGACGTTTTTTTTATATATATACGTTCCAATATTTTTAATAAATATTAAATGACATGTTTAAGCCTTTACTTAACTGTGCCAAACAATGCATACGCTTAGCATGATACTATCCTGCTTGGCTGGTATATGTACTAAAGTACAACTCGATAATTCTTGATACCTATGTTACTTGTTGCTGTTGTGGGGGTGGTTGTTTTAGATTGTTAATTGTTGTTTTTGTTATTGTTGTCTTTCTACCGAGCGCAGGGGATATCACTCTTACCCACTTTTGAACTGAAAATGTTGGTATACGCGTTTAGGTTTGACGTTAGCATATTTTATGTTATTATATTTATTCTTTTACTATATATTTGATTATATAAATAATATATTTAATATTATTATATTATTTATTTATAATACTTTTACATATTATATTATTATCATAATTACTTATTATATAGATTATATAATATCAAAATTACTAATATTATATTTATATATATTATTAATTCTTATATGTAATATATATTATATTAGTATGGTTCGCCGGGTTCTCTACTATAAATTCCATTATAAGTTTTTGAGGGAGGACCTACACGCGGAGAAATTAAACCTTAGGAAGGGGAAAGTTTCCCCTCCCCTTTGGATCCTAGGGCTATTTTCGCCCCGTGGAGGTTTTCTAACCGGTTCTTTGAATAAGTAAAATTGATTAATCATCATGTACACAATAAATACAGGGATAGTTTACGTACATAACCTACTCAACTGACCCAAATATTATACGTCCTTATATCCGTTGGTACACTCTGAATTTAATATTTACTTGATCAACGTATTTAGACATTACTCCTCGTCAATCCTACATCTTAGCTATTATAGTTTAGTAACTAATTAATTCATTCTAAATCAGATTAGGAAATATTATTTAAATACTAATCCTAATTTTATGTATTACTTTACTAGTATATTTCCTACAATACTTTGAATATGTTTGTTTCAATTTATATTTTAAAGCGAAACGTCAACATAATTAGTAGCCAGTTAATTATCTAGTATACTGGACTATATTAACGCCTTGATATATGGGGATAAATTTTTTCGTTTGCTTTTGTTATCTCTCAATTCACTATCTTTGGCATACAACCCAAAATAATAGACCTCTATATTTTCGTATCTGTGCTAGATGGGTTCATCAAAGAAAAACATTATCGAAAAATTATTGTGCGGCAATGGCTCTCGTCCCATGTCCGGCCTTTATTGAGCGACTTCAATAGTCCTGTTTTGTTGTTTACGGTGCCCGAAGAGAAATCAAAAGCTTGTTTAAGTGTTGAAATATTATATCTAATCTGGTGTATATTGTACACATAAAAAGTGGATACTTTTGGTTCTAATAGTTATTTAAAGGAGATAACCGTGTATAGTTTCGATTACTCGTCGTATAAGAACATGAATTGTGAGGATCTTGGTTATATTTCTCATTTTATTAAAGAATCAAACGCCGTACTTCGAGCCGCCGCTTAACCAACCTCGCCTATATAACTCTATGGCCAAAACGCCCCGTTTTCTGATTAGATGGCTTCATGTAACCCTTCTTATGTCCGCACTTAACAGAGTAATAGCCGTTTCATCATTCGAACAACCATTGAAAGATTATCATAATAATGACAGCTTCTATTATTATAGTAATCGTTTAAGTACTTAGATACTAATATAATTATAAATCAAATTACTAATTATTATATAATTATAACATTCGATATATATATTATATCACATATTTATATATAATAAGTATATTTATTTACTGGCATATATATATATATTATATTGTAATATACTATAATAATATTTGATATTTATCGAATTTCTTATTAAATCAATCGATTTTGAACTTTATTATAAACGTATATAGCTTTCAACTAAACTATACGGTATGTAAAATCTACTAGCATTCATTTTATAATAACATCCCTAGTCATGCAAATATACAATATTAGACTCAGGTTTGTTCAAATTATCTTTCCCCCCTCATTCCATAACATAACTTTCGGGAGTGTGCCCTTTACGATTGTATATACCAACCGCCAAACTGCTATTTGCCATTTTCTATTATAACATAATATTTTTCAAACGTCCATTGGATTGCTAAAAGGCTGTTTTTTTTACTTATGCTTTGGCATCTGTTGTTTTATATTCTGAGTACTTATCTAATTTATTGTAGCCATTTCAAATGACCAGCCAGTGAGCTTAGTTTTTGATATTTTCCGCATCATCTTAATGCTTCGTAAAATAATAAATATGAATGGTATTTTAAAGTCGTTTTCTGCATGATATATGACTCAATTTTTAATTAAACATTTAACATTACGTTACAAAAGGGATTTAATTATGATATCTTATTATTGAACTAGAGATATAATATAGAAATTTTATACAGTACCCAACATGCATATCTCCATTATTGTTCGTCATAGATCGATAGATGAAATTATTAATATATTAGGCTCTTTAATATTTATTATACTTATATATTTTTATGTATATATTTTATAATTAATCTAGTTTTTTTATATGAAAAAATTATTATATTAAATCAATTAAACGCTTTTTCAAATGGAGCATAAATTATATGTGGGTAGTCGATTCACTCTCCAAAACAAAGTGAAGTCTCTTTCTCCCTTTGGGATCGATATGATATCGAATTATATTTGAACTACAATTTCGATGCATGATCTGCGCTTGCAACTATTCAATTCGTCTGGCTTGTTGTGTGGTGGTGTGTTTTGTTGTGTGTGTGTGTGTTGTGTAGTGTGTGTGCGTGCAAAGTGTGTTGTGATAGTAGCGTTAAATGAATGTGTAGTGATGTGTCGTGTGGTGTGCTGTGTGTGTAGTCGTGTGTGTGTTTCTCTTTATTTTCAAAATTTATATTATTTGAAGAAAGTAACAAAGTTTGAGTGTAGATATGTAGTCAGTGTAAGTGTGTGTGACTGTGTATGTGTAGGTGTTTGTACGTGACTGTGTGTGTGTATGTGGTGTTTATGTTAAATTGTATGCTGTAATAAAGTTGTATAAATTTAAAGAAAAACCAAACCAAATTGCAAATAATCATCTTGTTTATTAATAACTAATCATTTGTGGAAAATTTTCTTGCCCTTCTCTCCTACCTCGAACGTTTACCTCAAGAGCAAAAAAATTTAAGGCTATCGGACACCCCTGTACAAGACGTATTTTTCATAAATTTCATTATACTAGAGAGATAACCTAACTGATACTATTAAGGGAGCCAGCGCAGGCCACTTTCTCTACCCAACGGAGGTCCATTATTTACCTGTCACTTCTATTCGCTGTACGGACCCCTGATCTGAACACGTAAACGAACCATCTTCACGAGATGCCATTCCGGTCATACACAGCCTTAGGGACGGGAAAACACTTTTCGTTCCAGCGAAAACACAAACAGGGAGTATAGCGCAATAAAATTTGAAAAAAATCACAAGGATTTATGACGAGGAATTTTACATGAGAAATAAAATCCTCTTCTCCTCTCTCTTCTTTCCTCTCTCTCTCTATCTTTATCTTTATTATACTTAACTTTAATATATATTATATATCTTAGTATATTGAGAAAAAAAGTATATACTATCATTAGATATAAATAATACCTTTAATATTTATACTATATTATACAAAAAACACATACTAGGCTATATAATACTAAGTACTTTTTTAAACATAACATACCTTTACCATTAATACTTATAATGTTATCATTCACTATAATACATATAAAATATATATTATACTAATAATATAATCTTAATATATTACTACTATATATTTATATATATATATAATATTTTTATTAAAATATATATTTTGGGCCTATTAGGAGGAAATAGATTCAAGGAAACTTTTTCAGCAGAAGAAAAATTTCTTTTTCTAAAAATAAATTATTATTTAAATAAAATTTAGAAAATTTTTCTTTCTGCTTTGAAAAATTTCCTGGCAATTTCCTTAATTTTCTCATAGGGCGCATATTTATTTATTATCCCATATAGACGATCTGTTCAAGCTATTAATTTTTTAACGGTTTCTAGTTATACTATTATAAGATAATTTTATTATATATATATTATATTAACTATATATTATATATAATATTTATATATATATAATTATTATATAACATAAAAATAATTATATAAGTATATTATTATATATTACAAACATATATCTTATTCTCTCCTTTAAATGACCTTTGCAAAATATGATTCGTGGCGCAATTTTCCTTGTGCCGATTTTTCTCATTGCTATAATTATATATACGAACTTTAATATACATACTATACTCCTAATATAATTATTAATACTATTTATATCTATTTCCCAACAACGCCTACTGAGCTCACCTCAAGCGACAACTACAAGTATGTTTTAAAATATATTACTATTATTATATATATAGTATTATATTATCTACCACTAACTTTATAATACATATATATATATATATATATAACCTTATTCAATTATCTTTATATTAAATATAATATATTATAATTTAATTATACTTCTACAAATACTTTGATTTATTGTACTACGAAACATAATCAATGTCATTCTTACTATGCTTAATTATATACTTTTAATAAGTAGTTATTTCCTTTACTTTAAACATATTAATATATATATAATATTTCTTTTGTTTTTTCCCATAAATTACACTTCATATGTTCGAAAAAGTGAAGCCTGCCAAGGGTCCAAATCGAAGACTTAAATTTCATTTTCTGGACAAGTAAAGATTTCTAAATTTCTTTACAAATTTAATCTAAAATTTAAAAAAGAATAAGAGAATTTATTTTTAATTTAATTTTCATCGTTTCTTGAAAAAAAAGGGGGAATTTTAAATTTTTTCTTAATATTTATTAAAAGCTTGGAAAAGACTAACTTACTGGGATAATTTTATGTAATATATATATATTATAATTATTTAATATATATTATACAATATATATTTATATATTTATATATATAATATATTATAACTTATACATATATATATTGGTTTAATATATAATATATATACTACTAGTTTAATGATATAAATTTATGCATACATAAAAAAATTCCGTATAAATTAAAAGAATAAGTTATTAGATAATAGTCTATCCTATAAAATATATTTTATATATTATTATTCTCATGCATATATTACTTATATTATTACTATATAATATCATTATATATTAATTATTTTATATCATCATATTATATATAATTAATTATATACGTATTTATATATATAAATACTATTATATTTATATAAAAATATAACTTATATATAATATTTATATAATATATATATACGATTAAATATATAATTATAATACTAATAATTGTGGTAAAATATATTTATACAACTTAATTTATTTATATATATATATGATATTATAGTTATAGCTATATAATTATATATACTTATTATATATATACTTTATAAGTATATATATTATAACTATTCTTATAAGTTATTTATAAAATTATAACTATAAAACAATAATATTAATATTTTTACTATAAATATACATTATATATATTATAATATTAATATATATATAATATATTATATTATAATATGATATAATATATATGTATATATATTAATATAATTAATTATAATATAATAATTAAAATACTAGATATTATATTATATATATAATATACTCATATATATATTATTTATATTAATTATAATATATATATATATATAATTTATACCATAATAATAATTTATTATACTAATATATTATATATATATATAATATATATTATACTATTATATAATATTATTTTATTATAATATATATATAATAATATATATATATATTATATTATATTAATATAATAATATTAATAAATATGTATTATGTATATTGTATTATTATATATATTATATATAAATATAATATATAATATATATAATAATTCTATATTTTATAATATAATAATATAATAATATATATAATTATATATATATATATATATTAAAAATTAATATAATATATTTTATTATATATTATATTATTTTGATATATATATTATGTATCTATATTATATATTTATCTATATTCATTTTTAAATTACTAAATATATATCAAAACCTTCGACACTTTGCAGTACATTATTGTATATATTAAGTATAGTATATATATAATAGATCATATTTATATTCTATGCTAAATGTTATATCACATTTTCAAATAACAAAATTATTTTCCAATGGTATTTTGAAAATTTCACAGAAAAACAGACTGTATCTCTTTCTACTATTAAAATATAGTTTAAAAAGCCAATATTTAAATCTTCTTCGACATTTTATTGTACAGTATTGTATTAACAGTACTTTTAAAATCATCTCATTGAAAAAGGCACTTTTTAAACTTTTGGATTTTCATTTAAAGTTCCAAGACGGAGGGGATTTGTTGGAAATAAGTCCTCTTAGAAATCCATTAAAAACTTCCAAAGTCTTGGGGGGATTCCAATTTTCCTAAAATCCATTTCCTAAAAAAAATCCATTCCTAAATCCAATCGGAATATAATTGGATTTTAACATTTGGATTTATCCAAAAAAAATCCAATTTTTAGAATATTTATGAAGAATCACAGAATAGATACATAATAAGAGTATGATGGGGGTTTTATGAGGGGGTGAGAAACTTTTAGGGGTTTTAGAGAGATTAGAGCAGGGGATTAGAGAAGGGTTTTGGGATGGAGAAACGGATTCTTTAAAAAAGGTGGATATGGACCCACAAGGGGAAAAAGTCGTTTGTGTGAGGACTGAGATCTTCCTGTCAGGAACCATACTTAATGTGAAGATTTGCGTTCCTTTAAATAAGTGTTAAATTAGGCCGCCAAATAAAGATTTATAAGAGTAAGGAAAGGTTTTTCTTAAAACATTTAATAACACAAAATTAAGTGAAAGATACTGCTTTGCTTAATATATATTATTATTTATAATATATAACTATAATTTTATATAATTATATTTTACAATATTACATATATTTAAAATTAAATGTATTGTATAAATATATAGAATATATATATTTATATATTTATATAATGGGATATATATATTATTATTTATTATAAATTAATTATATATTAAATATATATTTTATAGTTGTGAAAAATTGAAATTATCAATATAAGAGTAAAAAAAATGTTATTTATTCTTTTTTTTTTCTTTTTTTTAAATTAATAAAAATTTTGAAATTATTAAACTCAAAATATTATTTTCCTTTCGGTTTTAGATGAAGACCCTTAATCTGAGTATCAGGAAACCAAAAATGTTTCTACATAATTCTTGATATGGAACCATGGTTAAAAAAAAAAAAACTAGGAATTACTTTAAATTAATTAAGAATAATAATAATAATAAAATTTAAATAATAATATAGATAAATAGTTAAATAATAATGACAAATAGTGAATAATAATTAACAACTTAATATTATAAATTAATCTGATGAAAATGAGAAATAATAAAGGAATAAATTCTTGTAAAAAAAAAAACTTTTAATAGCTTTTTCTTGAATATATATTGTTTTCAAAATTTATTAAAAAAGCAATTTATTTGAAATATTTTAATGAAAAATATTATTTGTTTAAATTTAACCTCCAATACAGTTGGTAATCACAACACAATATTTGCATCAAAATTTCCTTATTTTTGTCCAATAAATACCATAAAGATGGTGAATATGTTTTTTTATTGGGACATTTTGGAATGGTTTTTATAATAGTACTATCCCATGAGGGCACCAAGGTTCCCCACTGTACATAATTTTAACTTTTTATTACTCTGGAAAGGTAGGAAACCAACATTTCATTTAAATTTATTTAATCTTTATAAAAACTGTATTTATTTTTTAAAAGAAAAACATGTTTAATTTTTATTTTAATGGGTGGGTTTTTCAAGTATGTTTTTTATACAAAGTTTTTTTGGGATTTTACCAGGGTTTAGGGAAAATTGTTATTTTTTAGATGTGTTGGGAAGTAAGGGAATTAGGGGTTATAAAAAATTCCGAAAACATCATCAGGGAATGCTGCGTTTTTGCCTTTTTTAAACCGATGCTGCTTACTAAATGGTACACGTAAAATAAGTCACCCCAAAGGAAACTGGCTCGCTTTTTCACAGGGAATGAGGGCTGTTTAATTTTCTCTTCACTTTTTGCAATTGGTTGTCATTTTTGCCGTCTTCCTTCCGCGTTTATTAACCCATACCGGGGAAGATAGGGGCTAATTTTACGACTACCAAAAGATAAAAAAAAGGGGCCCGTTTTAAGAAAAAAACGGTTTGAGATTGCCCTATTACGAATTCTATGATATTTTCCTCTGTGGACCCACCAAGACCATTTTGGTTTTTAAGGCAATTCCGTTGAAAGAAAGTGACTTTCCTTTTGTTCACCCATATAGAATTTTTGGGACTTTCCAAAAAAACCCTTTTTATGCCCACCCCAACTTGTTCAATAAATAATATGTTAAAATCAAATTAGAAGTATTGAAAAGGTTACCAAAAAAAAAATTAATATTTTTCCACAACAAAAAAAAAAAACAGATTTTTTCAACCCCTAAATTAATTAAAAAATTAATTAAGGATAGGGAAACTATTATTGGGGCAAGGATTAATAGGCATATTCCATCCTTCGATTATATGTAATATATTTTCATTCAAAATAATTTGAAGTTCAAAATAAATTTAGAATTGGGAAATTGTGCACAAAAATTGGACCATGGCAACTATACTTATCCCGGCCTGTGGGGGGCCATTTATATATATTCAGTTGTTTTCCCAGTCTGACAATAAGTTTACACAAAAAAGGTTGTTAAAAATTTATTTAAAAAACAAGTGTTTTGTTTTTCTAAAAAAATTACAAAAAAACACAAATATTGGGACCAAAAAAATTCTTCGGGGAATTTAAAATAAATTTCCACCATTAAAAAAGCCATTAGAAAAAAGGGCTACTTTATTATTTTTTTTAATCTACCAGTTGGGGAAAAATAAAAAAAATAGAGGAAGAAGAAAAATTTAGTATAAAATTGTTTAGATTGAATAAAAGATAATAATTCAATTAAATTAAAAATTTTGATAAAAATGATCACAGGATTTGTTCCTTCATTATTTTTCATGTTTTTTTTTGTTTTTTTTATAGGGCCAAAAAAAAAAAAACTGAAAAAAATAATACCATAAAAATTAGTTTAATTGATCTTTTTTTTTATATGTTATTAGATGATACTAACAATAAATTTTTACTGCTTTAGGGGTATATAAAACCAAATAAAGAAAAAATTAATTAGTATATAAACAAGTCTTTAAAAAAATAATTAATTATAATAGGAACTTGATTAAAATAATTTTTTTTTTTAATTATTGGTCTAAAAAACGATTATACAAGGATAAAGTATAATCAGGTTTAGTGAAAAACGGTTTTTACATAAAATTTATTTAAGTTAAAGTAAATTTAAGAGCTAGGTAGAGGATTTACTAAAAAAATCCAAAACAGTAAAAGCAAAGGCCGAACCTAAATCTTACATTAGATAAGAAGTTTGTTACCAAAAAAAGGTTGTGTACTAAAGTTTGGCTCTGTACTAATATTTTCATTTCAGTTTAATTATGAAATAGGAAAAAAAATTATTGTAAAGGAAGGAACCCAAGACTGAGTAAAGGAGTTTGAGGAAGGGGAATATAAAATAGATCTGGGCATTAAATGGAAGGATTGGCACTTTCGGAGGAAAGGGTAAGGGGGAAAAGAAATATTGGAAATGGGGGGAAAAAGGGAAAACTGTGGGGAATTTCAGGGGGAAGGGGGATATCGCCTCAAAGACAGGGGAAAGGGATTTGAAGTCTTGGCCCAATTTTTTTGATCCCCTTCAAATTTCTTCCTTTCATTTTTCCATTTTCCCCCTACTCTTTCCCTTTTTATCGGCAAGTATTAATATTACCACCCACACCACGTTTTTCCTTATTATATATAATAAATATTATAATTATAATAATATTATTTATATATAATATTAAATATAGTTAATATAAATTTAGTACTATGATCATTATTATACATATATAGAAAATTATATCATGTTATATATTATATATTATATATAATATATTATATGCTGATATTATTTATGATATAAATAATACTGTTTCATAATTATAATATATTATTTAATATATTAGATAAAACTTTCGTTTTTTTCTTTATTAATTATATATAATTTTGAAGACTTAATTACTTTAAACCAGATACTGTATTAATATATCTAGTCTTGAACTCCGGCAATATTAACCAGTGGCTTAAAATATTTCGATTTTTGGTTTTTTTTTTTATTATTAATTTTTGGCATACTAACACAACAGTTTTGTCCCCTACGCGAAATATTTTTCAGGTGGGGTAAAAAAAAAAAAATTTCCGCTTTTCATTTTTTTTAAAAACCCCCATTTTTTTTTAGAGTTGGACTACCTGAGTAGTTTTCTTTTCTTTTTTTTCAATTGGAGAAGTAAAAAAAAAAACAGTTTGCTTGGATGTGAATTAGAGAAAAGAAGTACTGCAGGGGCTGAACAGTGTTCTAGGAGAGGTTATGCAATATAAATATTAAAATTTAAATCAAATTACCAAAAGTGGAGGTAAACCCTTTTGGGTCAGTGACCCAAGGCCACCCAAGGACCAAAAAGGTTTTTCCACTTTGGACCCAAAAAGGTTACCCAAAGGTTTCAACCCAAAAGGGTTCACAAAAGGTCCTACAGAAAGTGCTATTCCACGGAAAGGTTCAAAGAAGGTCACCCAAAAAGGGTCCCACCCCCAAAGGGTTTCACGAAAGGTCAAAATTTTTTGCCCACAAATTGGGGGAACCAAAAAAAATTACAGAAAAATTATTATATTTTTGGGATTCTAAAAACATTTAAAACTCTTGTGAATTTTGAACCCTAAAAAAAATAAAACAGTAAATTGTTAATTTTAGCATACATGGGGGGAAAAATTGGAAAATTTATTTTTTTTACTACGGATCAATATTTATTTTTATAAGTAAATTTTATTTCCTAAAAACAGGGGAAAATTTTTTTAAAAGCCCACAAATTTTATAAAGGGAAGAATTAGAAAACTTTAAAAATTGAAACTAGAAAACCAATTGAAATTGAAGAAAACCTAGAAAACGTTGAAAACCTAGAAAACATAGAAAACATTGAAACGAAACTTGAAAGACCTAGAAAGAAAACATTTTTGAAAACTTTGAAGAAAATTTAAAATAGTTCAAAATAAAACAAAGCAAAACCCAAACAAGCTCAGGCCAAATTAAGCTTTTAAAACCTTTTGACAAAAAAAGGAAAGAACAAAATAAAGTTTGGGACCCTTAAAACCATTTTAAGGGGATAACTTCACACCTACGGACTAGGAAAGGTGGATAGCTGTTTCTTCCAAATTAATTACAGTTACAGAATATTAATGGATATAAATTATGTCACTATATGAAAATAAATGTTTGATTAATTTATTTTTAAAAATAGATTTTTCTTGAAAAGATGTAAAAAATTAAATTTTTTATTTTTGAAAAACTTTGAATGACAAAATAACAATTTGATAGTGGAAAAACTTTAAATTTTTTTAATTGTTTTTATTTGAAATTAAAATATATCTTATGCATTCAAACAAATCATTTACATCTTCCTTTAAAAATTTAAAAATATTTATGAAAGTAAAAGTATTAATAAAATTTTTTTGAACTTATATATTTATACAATTATATATAGACCTATTTTTAAATATAATTTTATATAGAAAGGGAAGTAAGGAAAGAAACTAATAATTTATGTGGTTTTATTTAATATATTAGGAATGTAAAGATATATAATAAAATTAATTGCTTTTCTAATTGTTTTGATTTTGTCATGGAATTTGTAAATTTGTAAAAGTTTTTCTTTCCCATAAGTAAAGTTGGATAATCTGTGTTGTATAATTTTTTTTCCTTTTTTTTGAAGAATTGATCTTTCTTACTAATAACTCAAAAAAATTTCTGAAACTGGAAATTGAATATAAAGATAGTTAGTTAATTATTTGATTTTAAGTAATTACTGAGACTATAAAATTAACTGTAATTTATTTCAGAAGATATTTAATAGCCAATTTACATAAATATTAATTATGTTATAAAATACTTATAAGGGGAAAAGTTTGGGAAAAGAAAAAATATTAGGGAAAACAGATTATTGGCTTGGGATTTTTGTAATTTTTCGTAATAGATTAGCGTTGTTAGTTAAACGAAACGGCTTACTTGATGTATTCCCAACATGTAAATTATTCTGATGTATTTTTTTTTTGATAATAACTTGGAAAAAAAAAAAAAATTTTATTTTGAATAAACCTTTAAAGTCGTTTTTTTGGTAACTTTTTGAAAACTTTGTAAAATAATAAAAATTTTGAGACTTTATTAGCATTTTATTTTTCCATTATCTAGCAGCTTTTGAAAAACTAGGTTTTTTTTTTCATAATTTTCTTTCTTAAAACTGAGTTTGTTTGAATTTTAATTGGGATAGATAAAACCAAATTTAGAATTGGCGTCTAGATTTGAACAAAACCATTTAAGGGTTGCTTATGGTGTTTCGTATTTATATCTACCATTGTTTTTCCTTTCAATTCTTCTTGCTACCTCATTTTGGGGTTCAAAAGGGGGCATATAGGGCTACCGGGACAGTTGAAACCCAATGGCGAGCATTTCAGTGGGATAGGAGGCCTTGATATGGGAGTACAGTAATTATAGTATATTATAGACTACCATAGAATATATATATATGAATTTTTTTTTAATATATTATTATAAATATAATAAATATCATAAGCATACAGTAAATAAATATAGAGGAATACTCTATAAATCACACGAAATCATAAAAAAAGGAATCTTATGGTAAAATAAATAGAGTAACTAAAACCTATTAGCTAACAAGAGTATTTTTGGAGAGAACATCAATGGGATAATACAAAATTAAAAAAGAAAGAAAGGGGGAACAAAAAAATTTAACTGTATTTAACGATCGTGATGAAGAGGGACAGGATAAATCCTATTGATTGTTTAACCAGATAAGTATTAAAAGAACACTAAAATTACTTGTAATTTGGGAACAGGGGTAAAAAATATAAAAACAGAGAATTGTATATTAAAGAAAGGGAAAAGAGAACCTTCTTAACAAGGGAGCCAAACCCAAAATGATAAAATTTTTTAAAATTTGGAACCCCCACACATTAAAGACTTTATGGTTTATAATGGAAGGAGGAGGCTTCTCTCCCATATTATCTTACCTCTTTCTTCGAAACAGTGAAATAATATTAAATTGTTCCTTCTCAAACCCAAAAAAAATACCCTCCCAAGAATACAGCCTTCAAAAATGGGAGACTGGGATTCAACCAGAGGGGAGAATACAGGGAAGAAATAAAGCAAGAAATATTAAACATGAAGGTTGCTCCAAAAAGGGACAAAATTTGTTTTGGACAAATATAATCCCTAATATATATACATTATTAAATAAATATTTTTCGGGTGGAACCACTCCCCTTTCAAATAAACTAAAATAGGAAGGGGTTACTACCTTCCTGGGGAAAAGGTCCCAAAACAAGGAGATAATATTCACACAATAGGGGATGGGGAATTTTTAGTGGGGGAAAACTTTGGGCGAAACAAGATACCGTATTAACCAAAAGTGATTTACTCTAATGACATGAGTCCGGCAAAAACAAAATATCCATACAGCCAATTGATGAGCGAAAGCCCTGCTGCCGCAAAAAAATCCTTTAATATGGCAAAGGCCAACCTTTTTTCCGGCAGGGGAAGTTGTGGGGCTTATAACAACAGAAAAACCCCCTTCCTTACCAATGCCCAAACCCTGGTATATTCATTCATACCCTGATGGGAACCCATTAAATGGGAGGGATAATTTAATTCCCAAAACGCTGCGTTATAAACCCCCATTCCAAAGTGGGATAATTTAGCTAAAGATAAAAAATTTGTATGGAAAAGAAATTTTACCCCCAAGACACCAAGGCCCTTGGTAGGATTATTAAAATTTGAAGGGGCATTGCTATAAAAACTTTCCTGAGATCGGCTTTCAAGTTCTTTTACATATGGACAGACCACTCCCAACATTTAGACGAGAGGTAACAGAAAATTTAGACAAGCAAATTCACCTTATTGAATTTCTTCTGATATTTTTATATTTCTCCATTTTACAGAAGGCCCGTCCCAAAATTAATGAGTGCTTATAAGGAAATAGATAAGCTTTTTTTCTAAGGCTGGCCCAAAGACCACCTAAGGGAAGGACATTTTTGATCTCAAATGAAAAGGGATATATTTTTCTCACAAACAGACCAAAGCCGAGGACGATCTTCTTTGGTTTATTGGAAAAAAAAAACAATTCATTTTGCCATCTAAATGAAGTAGTGATAACTGATGTAAAAAAAACTTCTTTTATGAATTTCCATGTTGACTTGAAAGGAAATCTCTTTTGGGATAATTCAAGAAAAAAACTCATTAGATATCGAGGCCTTCCTTTGGACTACTTTCTTTCCCAAACAGAGTAAATAATTTTCTTATTTATGGGATAAAGAATTTTAAAGAAGGAGTTATGGAAAAAGAAAAGGCTCAGGAATCATAGGGGAAGGGACTTAGAGAAAAAAAGTGTTAAAGTCTTTAATCCAGGACTTAAGGGTTCGGTAAAAACTTTTAAGAGGAAACTTAGTCAAATAGAAAAGAAGGAAGTCTTTGTTTTCCAGGGACTAAACCAGAGGAGGCAAGAAACAAAGATAGAAAGAAATTATCACTGAAATAAGGGAGTATTTTCTAATACAGGAGGAAAACAAAAGAAAACAAAGAAATTTAATAGTGGAAGAAGAAAAAAAGAAAAAAAAACCATATTAAAAACCCTTTCCATGGAAGAACCAGGAAAACCATGGAAATGGGGGTATAAAAAAGGAATACTTCTTAAAAATTTTTCAGGGAAAAGGACAAGCCCTTCTTCCAATATAAAAAAAAAAATTTAAAAGGAAGTAGTTTTAAGAAAAACTCTCCAAGTAAAGAGATTTAAAGTTCCAATGGAATATTGCCTTTTAAAATTGTGGGGCAATCCTTTGAAGGTCATCATTCCCGAAAACTGTGGTTGGGAAAAAATACACATTATTTGGCAGAGTATGTAGGAAAAGTTACCCATGCCCGGGGTTCGAGTCTAATGCAAGGGGAGTGCCCCTTGTGTGGATTAACCTAATGAAATGAAAATAATATATGGTAAATTTTTACCATATAATAAACCCCACTTGATTTTTGGATTAAATGGGGTCCAAGCTCGAAGGAGTCCGAGATTAAAAAAAAAGATTTCCAATTACAGAAAAAGTCAAAAAACTTTACTTCAAAGCAAAGAAGTTCTCAAAGAAAAAGCAAAGAGGTTTTCCAAGAAAAAACAAAACCAGGGAAGGTTTTCCATCTGATATTTCAAATCATTTCAGAAAGGCTTGGATCCCAGAACATGAGGAAATTATCTGGAGGCTGAAGTTTGAAAAAGAAGAAAGAGGGAACGAAACAGGACTGAATGCTGAAGAACCAAGGTGCATTTACAACATCCTGAAGTTGGGGTACCCCTAAGATAGATTTAAAATGAAAGAAAAAATTGGTTAAATAAAGAACGAAGAATAAGGAAAAAATAACTTCAAGTTGTTTAGAAGAAGAGGTGTTTATTAAGTTAACCCTTAGCTTTCTTCTTTGGTCGTAGGAATAGGACCCCCAAAAATTGGGATTGGTCATTAATTTTTTTGTTCAAATATTTTTGGGGACTTTTCCAGGGCAAATAAAGGGTCCAGAAAACGAGGTTTGAAGTTTTTCAAGCTTACTAGAAGAAAGTAGGAGTGACAAAAATAAATTACATAGCACCTTTTGACATACAAATTAACGGAAGGAAATGGGGGGAAGATTTTAAAACCTGTTTCTCTTAAAGAAAGGCTTAGTGCTTATTAGTTTAAAAGGTTGGAACTTTGTCAAGATACTTTCCATTTCTCCTATAGGAGAAGGTTTGACTTCCATTTTTAAAGACTTTACACCAAACAGGTATTTACCCCAGTTTTACCTTTTAGTTGTGTAAGGGGGGACTAAAAGCATGGAGGCTTTGGAATGGAATTTATTAGGGGTTAAAAACATATGTTTTAGCTAAAACCTTTTTAACCTTTAAACCAAATAGAAAGAAACTTCATGTTTCAAATTTAATTTTCTTAAAAAGAAAAGAATAAACCGAAATTTTAAAGTTTTTTTTAAAAAATCTTTGCAAAATTAGGAAGTTTTACTTTTATTGTGATGGAATTCAAAGATTTGGAAAAAAAAAAGAAATTTACAAAAAGGACAAGGGCAAATTAATAATCATTAGAAAAAAGATTTTCAATAGGAAACAATTTAGTAGAAATATAAGTTTAAATTAAAAACAAATAATACAGTGATGGGACTGTTAACAGTTAATGGAAATTAAAAAGGGCCTCCATTGCCTTGGGAAAAAAAGCCTTACCCACCAGTAGATTACAATTAAATAGGAGTTCATAGAAAAGCCTAACCAAAGAAAGGGAAATTTAGTTACTTAAAGGGGCTCTTGAAGGAAAAAGCGCCTTACCAAAAGATAGATAAATTAAAATTCTGTTTTGTTCTTCCAAGGGAGTAACCCAAAGAAAAAATTTCACCAAACTCTCCAAAGAGACATTCGTTTTTGTCCCTTAATCTGGAAAGAAATAGAAAAGTTTTCAAACTCGGCTATTTTAATTAGGGGAAAAAAAAAAAAACCATGGGCAGGTCCTGGAGCATATCTTATGGTTATTTGAAAGTCAGACCTGAGAGTGAAGGAAAATTTAAAAAAACTGGAAAAGAAGTGTTAAATAACACCTGCTTTTTCCTCTTTTCCTTTAGGGCCAATAATTTTTGCAAAAACTCTGTTTTTCAATCGGCGAATACAATAAGCTTGCATTATTAATTTAAGTCTGAACATCAAATAAGGAGAAAATTGAATTTATGATGCGAAAAAAAGAAAATATAAAAAAACAAAAGGGAAAATTATAATTAATTTTTAAAAGGAATTAATAAAAAAAGGGGAAATATTTTTATAATAAAAAAATTAACTGAGATATTAGCTTGAATCCGAGAATAAGGCAAGAAAATTTACTTAGGACAATTTCTTCGTTAATAATTAACCTTGCTCAAAGAAAAAATAAATCAATTTAAAGAATAGTTTTAAAAGAAATATATAAAAGCGATTATTGAAAAAAAGATTTTTAAAAGTTAAGAAAAAGCAAGAAGTTTATCTTATTCTTACAGGGGGAAATTGAAAACCCAACTTAGAAGGAAATTCTTCTAGATATATGTTAATTGGGATATAAGGTGGATGGAACTGTTTCATTTGGCTTTAGACGATGGACGGACAGTTGCCTGGTTTGGGTCCCATAAACAAAGAATTTTGAATAGAAAACTTTACCCCCAGATTGGCTCCAAAGAAAAGTCATTTTTAGGGGAAAAGAAACAGTATCGTCTTCCCACAAAAAATCGCTAATTTAGGAAAGACATCGATAATTACAGGATTAGAGCTTTAAAGGGAAAGGATATAATTTTAAAGGGGCCTGGCATATTTCGCCATCATTATATAAGTATCACCTTTCTACTCGGTGGTGGAGCCCAATAAAAAGGAACTCTAAAAAAAGAAAACAAGAGGGTCTGTAATAAGATTTTTAACCAGGTAACTTAAACTCTTTTTCCAAGTCGATTTTTCCACAGATGATGATTTAAACCCATTTTTACCCTCAATAGACGAAGATAATTTTTCCGGGGTCCCTAAGCGTAGGATTAGTTACCTAATTATCTTTTCAACACATTGTCACTAAACAAATTCGTCTCTTTTAACCATTTCCCTCGAAAGTCGAGGATGATAAAAACAACAGAAAAAAATTTAAGAAGTCATATTATCGTTACAAACAGCACAGATGATATTTCTTGGGCCCAACCATGAACCTTTTATTGCAACCGAGGGGCCAAAATGGGCCCCTAGTTTACCTATTGCCGAAAAACGAATTAGAGCAACAAAGGTCGCGTATAAAAAACTGATAAAGCGATAATAATTTGCCACCAAAAGGTAAATTTTAGATTGATGTTTTCTTAGGCGCAGGAAGACGATGTTAAAAAACAAACAAGGGGAAAAAAACATATTTTTTATAAAATAACCATAGGTTTTAAAGAAATTCGATAATTTTTCTTGCCATTTATAGAGAAATAAAAACATAAAATTGAGGAGAGTTAATACATTGAACACAAATTGTCCATCTTTCTTATACAGAATATTCAGTATTACTATTATTCTTTAGGATTTTTAAAGAATAGAAAGGAGGCTAAATTTCACTCGGATCCAGCCGTAAAGACTAGATAATAATCAATAATTTTGTGAAAGGAGTTTTTCGTGCTATCCATCCCAGGACCCAAATAGTTAGCTTAAACGGGTAAAACACCAAAACAAATCTTTTTAAGATTTTTTTCGGTATATTTATCGCAATTTCTCTTCACCTTAGTGACTCCAAGGGAGTAGATTTGCCGAAGACTTAGAGGTTATGGCTTGCGGGTGCTGGAAGCAGATTTTTGAAGTTTCGATCTTACTTCAGGAGAGATGAGGTATAAAGCACAAAACACCAATAAAGTAGAAACACAAAGACACAAAGTACCAAGCATAATACAGATACAGTACATAAATGCCATGAAAATTATTGGACAGAAAGGGTCTCACGTATTTTGGCACATGTTGGGGCCCGTAAATAGCATTATTATATTGATTATATTTACAATTAAATTAGAAATATGATTACAAATCTTTAAGAGAGGTGATATAACACAGACGTGAGCAAATGGTTATTTTACAGAGGTTAAGTATATATGATTCCGATATTTTAGGCGAATGTGATAAATGATTATGGAATACAGATCTTGAGTAAAGCATCATTCTCTTTAGGGTGGTCGGGTGTTGGGCCCCCACCGAACTCGAGGCATCCTCTGGTCGGAATGTCCTTGATTTTTCCAGAATGGCTGTTTGTTAGCTGAATGGGGTGTTCCATTTGAGAACTGAAGGCAGGAAACCAATGTTTCCCTCTCCCGAGGAGTGAAATTTGCTGTCCTCGACGACCGTGAACTCACATGGTCATGGAAGTTTTTCGGGTCTTTGAGTCTGCTCCGGCATTTCATCCCCTTCTTTGGAGTCTTCCTCCGCTCCATTGCAGACTTTATCCACACCTCTTAAAGGTTACCCGAATCTGTGGACTCTCTGTCTGTCTGTCTGTCTGTCTGTCTGTCTGTCTGTCTGTCTGTCTGTCTGTCTGTCTGTCTCTCTCTCTCTCTCTCTCTCTCCTCTCTAATATTATATATCATATATTATAATATATTATATATATTATAAATAATATATATATATATATATATATATAATACATATACTATAACTTTATATACTATTACTATTATTTCAGACTGACTCCTAAGTGGGATTGAATCCTTACCCTTAAGATGGTAAACCAAGAGTGTTACCTCTGACCACGATGAGCTAAAAGGCAAACTCACCACTTACTCTGAAAGCTATCTTGAGCTTCTCGAGAGAGGAGTCTGAAGCAGTCTTTCGGTTGGACATCTAACTCTTGGGTGGATCCCCCCCCCCCCGCTCGCCTGGTCAGGGGGCAACACTGGGATAGATTTTTAAACGGAACGGGACTTCATTTGCCGTATACATAATTTTAGTGCATAAACCGCATAACCCACTTAGGGTCATCTAAAATGTTAACAAATAATTGTGCGGTTTATGCATTAAAATTATGTGATATATATATATATATATATATATATCAATATAATTATATATATAGGATATATATATATATATATATATATATATATAATTTATAAATATATATAATATATATATATTATATATATATGCCACACACCACACACACACAACATATAATATAATATATATATCTCTATATATATTTACTATATTTTGGATATTTAATTTTATGTAACAGAAATTATAAGTTACAACAATATCTCAACTCTGAAAACAAATCATATATGATATATATAATATACTATATATATTTTATATATACTATATAGTGTAGTATACTATATATATATATATATATATAATATATATATTATATATAATATATATATATATATATATATATATATATATATATATATATATATATATATATATATATATATATATATACTAATAGTAGTGCAGAGGGGTGTCACCCCTGATTTTTATGAAAATCTTAAGATACAATTCTAAAAAAAAAATAATTCAGTAAAGTAGATGAAAATAAACTTACATGGCATTAGTTCGACTATAATAATTATTTACACACATATATACATATATAATATATATATATATTTGCATTTAGATGCTGCAGATGGATATAAAACTAACATTCTTACGGCTACAAAACTGAATTTATTCTTCATTAATACACCACGTAAAATTTCTTCACTTATCACGGATCGAGGCAAGATAGAAAAAAAAAGAAAAAAAAATGATAATGGAAGAAAAAAAAAGTAGAAAAGAAAGGTGGTAATGGAAGAAGATAAAATGAAAAAAGAATTCCTTGATTCCTTTTAGCCAAGTTTTGTATAACGAGTTTGGCTTTTGGACTATTTCGATAACTTATTGACTTTACGGCCTTTAATGTTATCTTTTGACCTTATCAATGAACAATTTTGGAACTTTAAATTACGCTCTTGGTAATGAGATAGGCTAATAACAGCTTCGAGAATTTTAGTTTAACAGGGTGAGCCAAAAGCAATGACTTGCCTTTAAATAGAAATTGAAATTTATAAATCCAAATAATTTTTTCCTTTTCTCTCCTTCTCTTGAATTTACACTGGTATATATATATATATATATATATATATATATATATATATATATTATTTTGTATACATTTTTTATTTAGTATATATATTATACCTAATAATATATACTTTATATAATATATAATTTATATATATATATATATATATATATATATATTATATATATATTATATATATATATATATATATTATATATATATATATATATATATATATATATATATATATATATATATATATATATATATATATATATATATATATATATATATTAGGGTGTACCTTATTTTTTCAATTTTCTA
>JABUQX010020315.1:7500-12500 GCA_015478945.1 Trachelipus rathkii | reverse complement strand
TATATATATATATATATATACAATATTTATATATATATGCAATATATAATATATATAGTATATATATATATATATATATATATATTATATATATTATATATATTTATATACATATATATATATATATATATATATATATATAATATATATATATATATGACGTAAGTTGAGCCAATGAAGGGTTTATCCCTTGGGTCAGGTACACAACCATATCCCCTAACAAAACCCCCACCATTCACTCCTATTTTGCACCTTTTTTCTCTCCTCTTGAAAACACACATTCCTTTCCATCTGACATATCTTTACTAACCCAATCCACTTTTTCTTTGTTCCCCCAGCCTGTCAATTCCCAGCATACTCACCACTTTTCATCCACCATTATCATCCATCCCTTCTATATGACCAAACCATCTTATTATACTCTCATTTATTCTCTCATTTAATCCTTTCTTCACACCACGCTATTTCCTAAAACGTTCATTCCTTATTTTATCAATTCTTCTCACACCTAACACGTCCCCAAGATTATTCATCTGAACAGATTGTAATTTAGATTATTAGATCTATACCTCTTATTCTACACCAAAGTTTCACTATTATACATTAACACATTACTCCGTATTAATTCTGTCATACGCCTAATACAAGTCCGCAAAACCTAAATACAATTTCTTCTTCTCTCTCATTTCTCAATCATTTGTTTCAATCTGAAGATTTGATCTACACAACCTCTATCACTTCTAATTCATCTTTATCTTCACCAATCAGTCCCTCAGTAGCTAGACGCACTCTTTCAACCATCTCTTTCATACTTCCTTCCAGAAGATCTTCTTCCAATTTAATTGGAAGTCTCCATTTACCCTCCTTTCACCAGTTCATTTACTCTTTTTCTCAATTCGCCTGCGACTTTTATTCTTTTTTGTTTTCCACCTTGCATCACTCTTCATTCCACCATTCACTATTGACAATTTTTACTTCTTACCGTGCTTCTTACTACTTACTTCTCTTGCACTAACTACTTACAAAGGTTTCCTTCATTTGTGTCCATATTTTTTCAATTTCATCTTGTTCACATTCAGCTGATTTATTTGCATGTGTTTCACATACTTTTCCTTATAATCATGTTCACTTAATTCGCTCTCTCTTAAAAGTTCTTATTTCTTATCTTTTTACTCTCCATTTCTTAGCTAATCTTACATAAACAACAATAATGATGCTTCTTATTTCATACCCAACCCACTCACTTTTAACATTCATGCACATAGCTTCAACATCTCTTTTTCGCCAGAACAAAATCAACCATTCTTTTCACTTCGATACCCATCTCTACTACACCAACTCTCCGTATACTTATCACACCCCTTATGCTCGAAGAATGTATTACTTACACACACCTCTCTCCTCACAAAAATCAATCATCTTCTCACCATTCTCATTTTCTCAGCACAACCTCAAAGTTACTTTGGTTATTTCATCTTTTTCGATCACCTATACAACCATTCAAGTTGCCCAACAAATTCAATCTTTGAAACCGCCAATTCTTCCCATCAAACATCAATTCAGATTCTCCAGAAAGTCACACTCTCCTCAACATCACCCTCAGATGGACATAAGTTACAATCCCACATAAACTCTTGAATTTATCAAGCTTAAATTTAACCATTAGTAATCTACCACTTACACAAACAAACTCCACCATAGTTATGTGCGCGCAAATCACTTCATCAACATTGTAACTCCTTTCCTTGCTCTTTCTCATTTCTCTCCACTCTAGCACACACACATTTCACGCAAACCACTCGTCTTCACCACTACCTTTCATTCTTGTTTCAGTCACAGCAAGCAAATCAAAATTCCCTTTCTAATTCATAATGTCCTCTCTCTCTCTCTCTCTCTCTCTCTCTCTCTCTCTCTCTCTCTCTCTTCTCTCTCTCTCTCTCTCTCTCTCTCTCTCTCTCTCTCTCTCTCACACACACACAACACACACACACACACCCTTTAGTTACCACTTTAGTTGCCACACTTTAGTTACCACAAAAGATATGATACGGTAATTCTTGCACCCCACAGAGGAATTCCATGCCATACAGGGATAATATATATAATAATATTATAAATTTTATTTATAAATATATATATATATATAATATATAAATATATATATACATATTATATATAATATATCATGTATATATATATATATATATATATATATATATATATATATATATATTATAATATATATATATATTATAATATATTTATCTTTATAATATATA
The DNA here is from genome assembly GCA_015478945.1 of Trachelipus rathkii. NCBI lineage: Eukaryota > Metazoa > Arthropoda > Malacostraca > Isopoda > Trachelipodidae > Trachelipus > Trachelipus rathkii. Next base: position 10,221 of record JABUQX010020315.1, on the reverse strand, counting down.
TGAGCATAATATATATATATATATATATATATATATATATATATATATATGTCACAATTTTTCCATTTATAAATATTAAATATGCACTTTTTAAAAGTATTACAAAGTAAAAGGTCATTTTAAATTCACTTACATATATGATACTTCTTCCTCGTTTTTTGGAACCTCTGTAAAATGTTTACCGTTGCTAATACGTTTTTAATGCAGCTTTAATATCTTCTTTTTAATCTTAATGTAAGGTAGTACGAGGTGCTTTACTTTTAGAAACGGTTTTTTTTTTCATTTTATTGTTTTTTTTTTTTTTTTTTTTTTTTTTTAATAAAAATTTTCTTGAGGATTGGGACGAGATTTACCATTAATTTCTATAGTTTTCTTTAATATCATAACGATCATCAGTCGAGAGAGGAATATATGCGAGAATGTCATAATTCACACAGGGTCTATATAAATAACTAAAATAACGTCAGGTAGTTAATAAATGAAATAATAATAATAATAATTAATAATAATAATATAATAATAATACTAATAAGAATAATATGATAATATAATAATAATAATAATAATAATAATAATAATAATAATAATAATAATAATAATAATAATAATAATAATAATAATAATAATAATAATAATAATAATAATAATAATAATAATAATAATAATAATTGCATGACTATATTGGTAGTTGAATCTTAGCTGTTTCATGATATGTACATCATCCCTCGAGAGAGCCATTAGCAGTTATGCTGGAGATTATCGAGACAATCTACATGTATTATGACAAATACGATAAGTGAGGAGTATTGTAATAATAATCATATTAATAATAATATATATATATATTTTGTAATATTAATATCAGAGCGATTAAATAAAAATAATATATTATTCTTTAACATTGGCATATGAGAGTAGGAATGAAAAAACAGTTGATATAAAGTTTATTATAGTAATTAGTTACTTACGCTAAACTACAACTTTAGGAGTTATTCTAGAATAATAATTAAAAAGAAACTTAAACATTAACCTGATATAAAAATTGATATTGATATAATTTATGTCATATATTTTGAGACATAACTCGTTAAAAATAATAATAAAAATAATAATAAATAATAATAATAAATAATAATAATAATAATAATATATAATAATAATAATAATAATAATAATATAATAATAATATAAAAATAGGAATAATAATTTTTTCAATAATAATAATAATATTAGAGTATAGTGCAATTATAAATAATGGATAGCATAATATGTTGGATAATTATAAAACTCACAATTAAGCAAAATAATCTAATTATCAAATATTTTAGTTGTGCCTCCCTTCTTTCGCATCTACTTGGTTCTTGTGGAATACTTTTGGGATCTTCTTGTGGTTTTTTTCTTATGGTAATTTTTTTCGAACTTTTTTTTAGGTTTAGGTTTGTGTTTCCTTTATTAATTTTATTATTATTATTATTATTATTAATATTATTATTATTATTATTATTATTTTTATTATATCTTATTTTGATTATTATTATTTATTATTAATATTTAATTTTTTTTATTCTTTTTTTTTTTTCCATTTTCATTAATTATTATCGCAAGGAATGATTTCTATATCTTCCTTTCTTACTTGTTGCAAAAATAAATAAAAAATGTTCTTAAACTTAATATATGACAAAATTCACATACGTGCATGTATAAAGTTTGATACAAAAATAGTTCTGTAAATTATCCCAATTTTGATATATATAAATGTATGCTACAAATATTATAATTATATAACAACTTTGATATATATATATATATTTATATATAATATATTATATATAATATTATATAATATATATATATATATATATATATATATATACTACAAGAAACGCACACTCACACCTTCACATATTCTCAACCCTCATGTTAAATACATATTTCTATATATGTTTCAATAAGTATACATAATATTCGACTTAACGTATACATAATACGAGGACTTAAATATATTATAAAGGAGAGAGAATCGTGGCTTATTACAAGGGGAAGAAGATTTGGAGTAATTGTGGCATTTAACGTTAAAATAAGCAAATTGAAATTATTGCAGCTTTAACGTTACACACGTCCTCACCACAACACCCATATATATATATATAAATATATATATATATATATATATATATATATATATATATATATATATATATATATATATATTATAATAATATATATATATATATATAAATATTATATATATATAATATATATATATATATATTATATATATATATATATATATTATAATATATACTATATATATATATATTATAATATATATATATATATAACTAATATATATATTTATATATATATATATATATATATATATATTATATATATATATATATATATATATATATATCTATATATATATTTTCAAAATATAGAAAATATACAAACCAAAAAGCTCACCGTCAACTGGTCAGAGAATATCTCAAGCAACCACCTCAAACACTAGGGAACACAGCTTTACACAATTAGCACAAATATTTTATAACAAGCTCCATTAACCTAAACTTCATTTCACCTATCTGGAAAAAAGGTATCATTATATCAAAATTAAAACCAGGAAAACACACCTCTGACCCTTCATCATATCGCCCCATATCTCTACTATCAACATGCAAACTACTAGAAAAACCATACTAAACAAAATAACTCCACATA
>JABUQX010020314.1:0-26339 GCA_015478945.1 Trachelipus rathkii | reverse complement strand
TATATAGTATGATATAGAGTATATAATAATACATATATACTATGAGATATATAGGGGGAGGGTATATGTAGGGGTGTAGAGGGGCAGACTGAGGGGGGGCAAAGGACGTGAGGACCCGGTTACTCAGGACCTTCCGGTCACACGATTTTTCTTGACTAATCTGAACGGTAGTAGTATATACTATTACCGGTACAGGGGTGAGGGGGATAGGGGAGTGGGTCACCCGGGGCTAGGTGACCTAGGGATCACTAGTGAGAAGTATCATCCCCGCCGAGAGTTAATAACTAATGAATGAGCTCGTTTGTAGCAGCAAGTCTATTAACCGTGTGACGTAAAATTGCAGGTGAGTTACTTGATTATATACTAAATAGTTAAAAGCTGTCATTATTTATGTAAGCCTAATTATCATATATATTGGTGAGAGTAATAACTATAAGTAATAACTATTGAAAAAGTAAAACATATAATAATAATGTATTTAGAAAATTGCACATATATATGTATTAAAGTAATAGTAAGTGAATTAATAGTACAATGAGTAGAGTATAAGTCTATGACCAGTTAATAACATATATAATTTAAAAATTTTCTGTAAAATATATTGACGCATCTAGTTATCATGAATATTATAATATTGATATTATATTATACATTTATCATATATATATGTATAGAAATATATAGTATATATATATATTAAGTATAGTTAATATATAGTATATTACCTATACCATCCCTTTTTTGATTGTATTTCAATTGCATCAATTAAATATATAGATATTAGGGATGTTTCGTATTATCGGAGTTAAGAGGTATCTATAGTATCGGTATAAGGCGTAGTCACAAGTACTTGAATTTCTGTGAGTATCGTGAGGTCGGGGCGGCTATCATATAGAGGTTAACGCTAGGTATCCGTAGCGGGGGGTAGTAAGTATATTAGGCGGCGGAGTACTGATGCGAGAGCGTTGGGGTGGAGTGATAGGGAGGAGGGAGAGAGATAAAGAGAATAACTGTTAATGTTAAGGCAGAGTGTAAATCGTAGGGGAGGAGATAAAATTACTATAGTGTGGGTGATATGATACGTATATAGAGGTGAAAGTGGCGACGTGGTAGAGTGGGTAGATAAGGGGAGACATTAATAATATGAGGGTAGTAGGTATCTAGAGTAAGGGGAATTCCTGGGGGTAATTGAAAATGAAGCTAAATAAAACCTACACGAGGGGATGAGGCAGGCGATACGGTAATATCTCCTACAGAGAGTATCACGCGTGAATCCTACTAAATTCTCAGAATGACTTTATATAGCTAATTAAAACCGAGGAGTTCTGCTCAGCGCTGAGGGGGGGAGGAGAGCATAGGACTCTACATAGGAGAAAAAGAGAGGAAAGATTCACACAGAAAAGAGGGTGGAAGCCGTCTCACTTAATTACTATGAGCAACGGTGAATAAACTAACCGTGTGACATAAACTATAAAAGCCGGAATGGAGAAGGAGGAGGGAAGTCGGGAGATGTGTCGGAAGCGTGTTTGTATTACAGTGAATTTTAATCATGCTAATATAATAGAGACTCTGTCGATAAATACTATATGAATGAGTAAAGTATTGAGTGAGCGACCGGTAGTGGCCATAAGAGTTAGATAAAGGTGCTATTGAGAAGAGGTGTCCATAATATGGTGAATAGGTTAAAAGATATATTTGATTATAGATTTATAAAAATGGCGAGAGACGAGAGAGAGAAGATTTTGCGAGAGAGGGAGAGAGCGAGGAGGAAAGTAAGCGCGAGAGCGCGTAACGGAGCGAGGGCGGGAATGCCAATTTTCTACCAGCATTGCACAAATTTTATTCCACACGTTTCAGTATTTAATTTACAAGAGATACGATAACTTACACATGCGCATATTGAAAACGTTATAAGCCCATTAGTCATTATTACGTTACCCGTATATATACGCACGTTCTCGAGAAATTTATAATAAAAAAAAACCACCGAATTTATCTCAATGTTACCAGCCTGACAAGATGATAAAAGTATAAAAATCAGAGCAAAAGCAGGGCACCAAACTGATTAAAAGATGCAATGTTGGAATAAATATACGTCTGATATTAAGAAAAAGTGGTGCTACGAGATAAATGGTACAAAATCGATCTAAGAACTTTTAGGACATTACGAGACAATATAATTGTGAGAATCCTGCGATATTCGAGAAAAACAGGTTCCGAATGAGTAGAGTAACACACGATATTTCATTTATAATATGTGATTAATCATTTGCAGTTTCGATGACAACAGTAGATTTAAAACATGATCCAGTGTCAATGCAAAAAAAAAAAAAAAGGAGTTTCGAGAGGTGTTTGCAAATGAGACGAGTACAGAGATACAAGCATGTGCGACACAATTGTGGCTATATAAAGGTTTGGCATTCAGACGCTGAGAAACTCCCAAATTTTTTTGGCGTAGTTAGACCTCTAACTGGAGAGAAAATGAAAATAGGGAGTAGCACGCATAACTGGCACAAATTCAAAACACTTTCAAATTTTTCTAATTATCGCCACGTAGATTCCCTACACAATTTAATTTTGGTATTAGTCCAAATCAATGCGGAAGTGTCGGAGTTAACACTTTGAATGGACGTTCCACAGTCGCTGCGTATAACGTTATAGTGACAGGAAAAAATATATAGGCACCAAAGTGTTTCTATAACTATTATTATCTGAGCGCGTTTAAGTACAAATATATTTATTTAAGCAGACCCCTAATTACCATAGTCCATGTATAACTATAAGTCCGATAGAGCGTTATATAATATGTCAGTAGAGCCGTAACTTTTTAGGTATGGTTCGGGGAATTACTATATAAGTAAATATAAGTATATATATATAACACTACTCTATATTATATATGTATATACTCAGATAACTAGAGGTAAATATACAGGTCTTATTGCGCTAATATATATTTATGGGATATATACTAATATTAAGTATATATATTTAACATTATAAATATAAGTTTATATATAATAGTATATATATATATAGTATACTATATAATTATATATATATATACTATAATAGATATATATACGTATAATAATATATATATATATAAACCCGTATATTGTAAATAGGGTACAGCCTCCAGTATTAGGCTTGTCCCATGTATATACAGCAGAACCATGAGCTACGTAAACTCTAAGAATATATTTTATGGTCGCCACGCCATCGCTTATGAGAAAAATGAAGAACAGAAATAAAATAAAGTGCGATAAAAAAAGAAAGTAATAAGACTTAATAATAAATTAAGGTTTGCTGTATCGATGAGAGTTCTCGCCATACATGTATCCTTGAGAACTAATTTTCGAGAGTAATGTATTGCCTACAGTCATCGAGTGAACAATGATTTTTCATTCAATGTTTAAAAGAATTTTAAACATACGACACACCTATACACATATATAACACAACAAACTCTAATTGATAAGAAAGATATTGGCCAAGAGGCGAAAAATAAATGTTTTTTTGGGGGGGGGTGCCCTAACCTAACCTACCTAAACCTAACCTAATTAATGGCACAGTTTGCTCATTTAACACTTATCAATTTTTTATTTTTAATTTTTATTATTTTTTAGCCATAATTTTTGTTCAGTTTCCATGTTCCAACGTCGAAAAGATATAAAGAAAACTTGAGATATTTTATTAAAATGGGTATGATTGTTAAATTTAGGTTTGGGAAGGTCAAGGTATGTGAATATTTTTTGGAGGTATTTATTAAAATTAATAATATTTGCAATTTTTTTCTTTATTGGTTCTTACATTACAATTAACGTGTGAGAGTTCAAAAATTATTCAGTTTTATGTAGATTATAGTGATTTTTTTGTTAGATAACAGGGCACCTACATATCTGGAGCACTGGCCATTAGTAATATCTATATAATATATATATATATATCTAGATATACATTATATATATATCTATAGATATATATTATTAATATAATATAATATATGATTTAATATATATGATTATAATTTTATGATATATTTATATAATTATTTATATATATATAATGCCCGGTATAGTTCCGGGCGGGGACGTGGGCCACTTAGGTTATACTTCGTCTCCAATTTCCCTTAATTAGGACCCGAACCGGGGCGGGAATTTGCCCGGGGTTCCACGGGGCCGGGCGGGGCTCCTCTAATTTAAGCCGGCGGGCTGGGCGGGGTTAGCTAATTAGAAATGTAAGTCAAAAACACTGAAAGTCTAAAATAGGATGAGAATTAAATATAATTTAATTAATAATAATTATTATAGAAAAATGAATAATTTAAATAATCAAATTAAATAATCAAATTTTTTCGAAAGAAATTTTTTAGACAAGAGGATAATTGATTTCTGAAGAATAAGTTGTATTTAATATAGAACCCAGATATTATATATATATTAACATACTATAATTATATATCTATATAATTATAATAATATAAATATTATATGATAGATATTATTAAATATATAATAATATATATATAATTATTATATATATTATTGATATTCTAAGCGGTTGACTCCTAGAGCGAAAATCAATAATTAATGTATCGTTATTTTAATAATTTTAGGGTAATACATTAAATTTTTGGGTAATATAACCCCCACCTAAACCTAACCTAGACCTAAACCTAACCTAACTTAACCTACACCTCACCAAAACTACCTAAATAACCTAACTAATATACGGTAGTCAACCACTATAAATGTCCATCACTATATATTTATATATATAATATTTATTATATTATATAATAATATATATGAGTTTAATATATTAATAGATAATAAGTTATATAGATAATCATAGTATACGGTAATATAATCAATATATATATTAGTGATGCTATATATAGATAAATATTAATATATAATATAGATATATATATATATAAGTATATAATTATATATATAATAATATAATAAATACTATAATTAATATATATATATATTATAATAGTAGTAATATATATATAATCAGAGCTGGGCGCGCCTATATTTTTTTGAGTGCCTGCGCCTATGCGCCTATCCGCCGGACCTAGTGCGCTTAGCGCGTATGCGCCTATATTTTTGGTCACATTCAATGCGCCTAGCGCTAATGCGCCTATTGCGCCCTTGCGCCTACGACTTTTCGCCGGCTGGTGGATGGGGTAAATTTATTTGCAAAGTAAACTTTAGTGCGAGAATAAAAGCATGCTTTATAAGGAAGAAAAACACATTATTAATATTTGTAATTAAAACAACGTAAACTAATATCTACACGCCCTCTTCCTCCTCCATGTCCTTTTGGCCATGTTTTCCCCCAGGAGGTTCAGCACGAGCGCCTGAAGAAGTTGAAAAATTTTCAGAGCCATATTTGCCAATTTATTTGGAGTTAAGAACTACTGACTAGTTATATATATAAAATATATATTAGATATAATATATATATATAAAATATTATATAGTATATATTATGTATAGTATAGTATATAGTAGTATATAGATGAGTTTGAGTATAATCATTCAGACTTGGTATAATAAATTGTAAATATAGTATATTAGATATATAATATATCATATTATATATATATAACTATACTAATATTGAGGGTAGGCTGAGTGTGGGGGCGATGGGGTTGGTGCAGTGCACACGGCTGGCTGAGAGGGGGTAGGTGAGCCTAACACGCTAAGAAGAATAATCAAAATAAAGAAAATAAACATAAAATGAACATAAAATAAATAATCTAATAATACATAATAATCATAAAATAATAATATAAATAATAATAATAATAAAGATAATCATATGAATAAAATTGATTAATAATAATAACGTACTAAGACAGCGGTTAGTCAGTTAGCTATTATACGCGCGATCGATTGGAAGCCGCAACACGGCGAACCCTGCTTATATTCACAACATCGGGGGAAGATAACCTCCTTATGGAATTCAATTTCCTAGCGACTGAAAACTCAACCCGAGGATAATACATTTAACATAACCAAGTAGAAAAAATACAAAGTTTCATATGTACGATATCTACCCGATCTTCGAGAAAATCGCCAGCGACGCCGTGTCCATATATTTATATATATTAATAATATAATATAGTATATATATTAATAAATATTATATATAATATTAATAGATATATATATATATATTATACTATAGTATAATATACTAATACTTATATATCTATATATATATAATATATATATAGTAATAGATTTAACACTGTTATTTTAAATGATACAAGTTGGAATGCTAGTACAATTTTAAGGCGTAAAAAAAAAATGCTTTGTTTCTGTTCATAGGCGCGGCTATGGCGCAACGAAATTGGCTGTGCGCCTTTTGCTTAGTCGAGCCTTTTTTTAAAAATTTTGCGCTATGCGCCTTTGCGCCTAGAAATTGATAGTGCTCCGGCGTCATAGGCGCATAGGCGCAACTAGGTGGCGCAACGCCCAGGCCTGATATAAATATATATAGTATATAATATGTATATATATAATATTAATATTATATATATATATATAAAACGTAGTATAGTATAGTATATATAATATATATTATATATATTAATATATATTATATAATTATATAATATAATATCTATATAATATTAATTCAATTAAATAAAAGATTTTGAAATAGATTCACAAAAGGAGGTTTGAATTTTACTTAGAAGAAGATGTAAATGTTACAATAAAGTAAATACATAATATCTTAACAGTTTATATTAATTTCCTTTTCCGAATTCAGTCGTTTGATATATCAAATTTCTAATATATTTTTATACGTGTGAAAAACTCAGCCCGAAAATGATATTAGATTTGGCGCCTCGATTTTAATTTTGAAATCAGCAGTAAAATAGCAAAAAAAAAATTGATTAATATGTTAGGTATGTTAATAATTGTAAATAAAATTATAAAAAAGGAGTAATGAAATTAAAATATATATCTTTTATTTTGTTTGAATTAACCTTAGTCTTTAGTGTAAATTTACAGTTAACCCCGGTAGAGAACCCCGGTTTTGCCTGATTTTTTGGCCGGGGCCGGGGCCGGGACGGGGCCCCGGTCGGTTCCGTACCTAATAAACTTTTTGGAATTTTTTTTTCTGAAAAAAATAATAATGTATTCTTAATTAATCATAGTTTTATTAAATGTTTAAAATAAAGCTCATTTGACTCACTTTGAAAGGTGAATTCGACCAACGCATTGAGTGAGGGTGAATGGCCATCTAATTTAAATACCTCTTTTATGTATAAATTCAATTTTCTATGATTAAATTTTACTTATATAGTAATTGTTTATTATGATCAAATTTTTAAATAATCTAATTAACATTGGAATTGTGATAAATGAAGTAGATAAACTTGTAGCTTCAAACTTACGTCCATTTGGGAGAGAATTGTCTAAAAATTTTTTGAATTCATATTTTTTCCAATATAATTCATCTTTTTATTTTAAATATTTTAATTAATATAAGTAACGGTGTTTATTTATCATTTAACCATTAGCCTCTAAACGTAATAAATGTCAATAATAATAGGCATAAGTAGGGATGGGCCGGATATCCAGGTGACCCAATTCACTCGCAAGTCACAATTTTTATTGGGGGGGAGGGGGGCGCTATGTGAATCGGGACCAAAGTTAATTCGCCAGCGATTTAACCAATATGAACTGTTTGGAACAAAAAATTTACTTTGGACAGTTTAAAGCTCACATACTCAACTGTAAAATACTGAAAAAATATTAATTAAATCTGTCAGTGATTTTCTTTTAATACAAAGTTCAATAAAAATAACTCGCATTTTCAAATGTGAAATTATATTTTTAAGGAAATTTTATACACTAATTTATTATAGTTTTTTTCAAAATATAACAAACTTCATCATAGAATCAGATAATACTAAATAAAACTGTATACTAACTGGGATTGAGCAAAAAGAAAATTTTTTATTATTTTTTTTTATTTACAGTCACCACCGCCCCGGATAAAAGACTCGCCGGATATCCGGTATAATCTCCAGCCGGATACCGGTATCCGGCCTTCCGGCTATATTCACTATCCGGCCCATCGCTAATAATAATATATAATGGACTATAGAATAATATTAGAATACTAAATTACTATAGATAGAATTAATAATATATATATAAACTATAATATATATTATATATATATCATATTATTATATAGGGTATTATTATATAGTATTATTATATTATTATATAAGAAGTATTTCTATATATTTTTTATATATAATAAATATACGTGGCATATAAGATATAATATTTATACTATTATATATATTTTTGCTAGGGTAACCAAATGCTGCGGCGCATAGACCCTTTAATGGGGGTTGAATAATAAAATATTTAAAAAAATACTGCAATAATGGGAAAACCCACCCAAACCCAAGCCTAACACGCAAACCTCTGAGGTGACCGCAGACGATCGACTTGAAATGAGAGGAAAATTAAATACAGCATGAAAAAGACAGATGATGACTCAAAGAGAGTTCCACAGAAGAGAGGTGGCTGGAAAGTGAGAGTGGCTGAAAGGAGGTACCACAACGAACAAGTCTGGAGTTCCCAGTATTCACGCAGATTTCACGAGAAAGCAGGGCACCCCTTGTGCTACGAGGGCGAACGTCCAATGGTGGTGAATGCGAGAGGTTCCCACTCTCCAGAGCCACTTGCGTGTAAGCACTGTAGTACAAGGTAAGAGCGACCAACGTCACGTCGGCAGAGATAGAGTGGATCAAGGTAGTGTAGAAAGTAGGCGGGGGAGCTATTATACTAATCTTTTAGCCTTAGATTGACTCAATCTAAAAGAAGGACGGAACCGGAGCCCCCCACCCTACCCCCACAAGTGGTAACAGTACTCTATACAAGGCGATAAATCCTTTTAGTAGAATATAATTGAAGGTACTGTTCGGGAAAACAATACGAAAAAAAATGTCTCTGCAACTGTAGTCAGCTTGAATCTCCCTAGCTTCTTTGGGTCCACCGTAATTACCGTCATCTATGGAGTAGTCCCAGATAGTATATTGGGTTTATGTTCGAGAAACATAACCAAAAGAATATATCATGTGACCACAGATCGAAACGAGAAGAGTCTCGTCGAAAGGCAAACATAGAAAGTGGCAGGTGTTTTTGATGGGGAGATGTGAAGACAGGTTGTGTTCGTAAAAAGAGTGAACTTGACAGTGAGGTACGCCCAAAGGGACCCATCCAGTTTTCGGCGCATGGAACTTAGAATTGGAAAAACTGAATGTGAAAAGCTACTCACTATAGAGAGAAGAGGGAGCAGATTTGAAATGAGTGGAAAATGGAGATCAGAGAAGAATATCTTAATATGAATATTATATATATATAATCTATAGTAAAGTAATATATATAGAATATATACACCTATATCTATAAATACATAAATATATTATATAATCATAAAAAAAGATATATTATTAATAATTATATATTACTATATAATATTTATCTAAGTTATAATATATAGAATTGAGACGAGCTTGAACTTTGTTATCGAAGAGTGCATAGACTCTTCGACGAAGTTATTCACCGAGCCGTTGGTGTGGTGGCTCTCTGGTCCACAAAGGGCAGGGAATACGCTCTCCTTTTGTGTCCTAAAGGGAAAAATAAAAAAAGAAAAAGGTTGAAATTAAAAAAAGATTTCCAATGGGATCAGAAGATCTGGTACTAGCCCTGCTTCATCGCTGGAGAGAGGCGAGAAGGGTTGGGGTTCCTCGGAGCGCATCAAGCGATCTCTTCAAACATCGAGAGTCGAGGATGTTTCTGCAACATAGGAAAATATGAAGAAAGGCAAAATAGACCTTCCACTAAGTATGCAGTCAGGTGGGTGCACTGCTGACCACAGTCTACTGGAACCATAAAAAAAGATAAGAGCACTTTACCTAGAATCTTTGAGGGTTCAAAAAGAATTCAGTGGTTTGAACAAAAAAAACTTGAAATATTATGGTTCTATAAACATATTTGTAGTAGAAATAATAAATTTGCAAAAAATCAACAGAACAACAAGAACAAATGAAATTCCAAAGATAAGAGCAATTATTGATAAAGGAAAAATAGATGCAACACCAGCTAGCAGGTTCAGTAGCCTAGTTACACTGCAAAAATATTAACCGTTCTAAAGCACCTCAATATAGAAGAGCAAAGAAGCGCGCCTTTTTCCGGTCTACGGTAGAAAGTCATTTGAAAGGCTTTCTGCCTGTGTAGATATGTAAGTAAATATCAAATATCAAAAAGAATAACTAACCTTTAAGCAAATGCCTTTCTAATTAATCTTTTGCTCACGGGTTGTCATTCTATGCCACGTGTTGCATTTTCAAAAGGTATAATTAATTATTAGTACTTCACACACACACACACACACACACACACACACACATAGTAATATATTGTATACTAATATACTATATATTATATATAATATATATACATACTATAATAAAGTGTATATATAATATATTATTATATATAATAATAATAACACCTAGTACGTATATATACTATGTGACCATATATAACAACACCGTATAATATATAATGATATATATATTATAGTATCTAATATAACTATATATATATTTTACCTAATATAATAAGAGATTACTACTTATATTATATCAAGCGTGTCATATATAGTATATATTAACTATTTATATATATTATTAATATAGTATAATATTAGTATTTATTTGGATATAGACAAAGTAAGAATATAATTATATTTATTAATATATATGTTACTCTATTACAAACCCCTATCTTATTCTATTATTATTATTTAGTAATACTTTTTTACTAAGGGTAATATAGTTATAGTTATGGGCAGGTACGTTATGTGAGGTGAGGGGGTAGGAGTAGGTAGATCTAGGTGCAGCGGAGGCGTGAGGGGTAGGTAGTAGGTGGAGGGGTCGATCGGTTAGGTGGTAGTATGAGGAGCGAGCATGGGAGGGGGCGGGGTGGGGAGTGGGGGTATATATGGGTAGGTGGGCGGGTGGGTGCAGGGCAATAGTGGGTATAGGTAGTAATGTAGTATAGGGTGGTAGTGAGGAGAGTTAGTAGGGCAGAGGGTGAAGGGGGGTATTGAGGGTATGAGTGATAAGGGTAGGGGAGAGGGTAGGGGAGGGAGGGAGGTGAGGTGTAGGGAGTCGGGGGTGAGAGTAGCGTGGTAGTGAGGGTGTGTGTTAATTATATATACCTATATATTATATATATCTAATATATTATACTATCTTATAATTATCTATATTAAGAACGAATATATATATGCTATATATATATACTTTTTAGAGCACCAAATAAAGAAAAAGAATAATTAATATATTTCATAACTGTAAATTGAGAATATAAAAGTAGGGACTACCTTGGCTTATATAAATATATATAATAATATAATATAATATCCTATAATATATATAGTATACATATATAAGAATATATATTATATAATATATATATAATAATATAATAGTATATATATAGAGAGAGAGTATATAGTATATTATTAATATATAATATATATACACAAAGATACTATAATATAATATTATATAATATTTAATGTAGAGGATCATTTATACAGAGATTGGTGCATATATATACAATTTTGTATTATATTATAGATATAGTATTATTTACTATCTGAGTCATTTCTGTACATATATAATCTACTGAATCTGAATAATAAGTAAGTATAATAATATATATAATATATATATATATGATATATTAATAATATTAATTATATATATTATATATTTATATAAGTATTGATTCTATTATAATTCTATTCTTTATATATATACAGTACTATATATATTATAAATTATATATTAATATATCTAATAATATTGATGATAACAGAAAAGAAAATTATATTTATGACATTTAGTTTAGTAAAAAATAAATACACTATATAAATAAATAATATTATGCATAGTTAAAATTCTGTATATATAGCTTTTATATATATAATTAGACCATAACACACACATATATATTAAAATAAAAATAACGATTATTAATTACAATTATATATATATATAATATATATAATATATATAAAATAAATATATAATATATATATACTCATATATATCTATTATAAATACTTACTTAATAGCTAATTATAGAGAGGTATATAATACTAATTATATAGTTTGATGTATATTCGTCACCAATAGATTATAGAGTAGATAAAATATTTCCATAATAGATTTTAAGTAGATAAATAGATAATAATTAGATTTAAATGTTATGATAATATAAATTATATATTATATATATAGTATAATATGATAGTTCCCACCTCACGAAGTGTCCGTTTTAGAAGTAAGCTTATCTCTAGGTAATATACCATCTGGATCGGACGAGGATCAAACCGGGCCCTGTCTATGAGGCTCGTGTCGTACCACCCAGATTGCCCACCAAGGGGAGAGTAAGGTATAATATATATATTAATAATTTAACGATAATAATAATAACATATATATATATAATACTATATATTATAATATAATATATATATAATGTATGATAGTATATATATAATTAGGTTACTGAATATATTAATATAGCTATAGTAAAATGATAATTATGATTTAGATGATAGATAAAATATGTATCATAGATATTAGTAGATGAAATATATAAAAAAATATATACAGGTATAATATAATATTATAATCTTATATATATATATATATAATATATATCATATATATAGATAAACGCTCTTGGCGTAAGGAGTTGACTAGCCGACTCTCATACAAGAAGACGCTGGTTCAAAATCCTCCGCGTAGCAGTTGAAGTTTTATCTATCTGGGTGCGAGAATAAACTCACCTGCAAACAGCGATTGGTGGCACTGGTTTTGGGTACCGCCCTTTAAAATTCGATACTCTGGAAGTCAAACTGATTTGCTTACGCTGATCTGTAAAAGTGGATAAAGCAACGTCAAAAGGTTGTTTTATATATGTAAAAATACAAAAAATATATTATTGTTGATAATAATAATTTTATGATAGCTTGATAGTAAATATGATAATGATGTATTTATATTCATATAAAGTACATTAGGCTAACATGGAAAATTTACACCAGATTTGAGCATGAAAGAGAGAGAGAGGAGAGAAGACGGGCGGAGAGAAGAGGAGAGAGAGGACGAGAGAAGAGAGAGAGAGGAGAGCAGAGAAGCAGACGACGAGGAAAGGCGAGGAGAGCATAGAGAGAGCACGAGAGAGAGAGAGATGATAAAATGGAGAGGTAGAGGAATTCTATATGGGCACGTTACATTTTAAACAATGAGAAAAGTCTGTCTTTAGGAAATGTGAGTAAAGTTGAACTAAAACTGACGTCATCAAAGCATATTTGAAATGAAAGGATGGTAATAAAAAGGAAAAACACTTTTCCCTTTCCTAAATTTTTTACCATAATTTCAAAATTACCACGCATAAGAACGCTCGCAAGAGATAGAGAAATAAGAAATCAATGAGCCTTCTAACCCGTTCTAAGCTTCTGAACGGAATTAATAAAGTTCTTTAATTTTTCGCCCAAGGAGCTTCAAGACGATTAGAAACCAGCAACACTAAAACTAATGAAACAGCCTAACCCAGTAAAAAAAGAGTTAATGAATACCTTGAAAGAAATATATACTGAGTATTGTGAGGAAAGACAATGGAGATGAAGATTTTCAGGATCAAAGAAAAATTGGATGGAAAGTTATAAGGTTGCCAGAATTCTTATCAAAAAATCAAAAACATAATTGGAAATGAATAGTGAAAAAAGAATGACCTCTTCAAATGAATTCCACGAAATGACTCGTTCAGGAGAGGCATGCGTGATGTGAACAATCAAGTTAACATGGGTTCGAAGGGTGGGGCTATGTAACAAAACACATAAACATGTCGGAGAGGTGCGTGATCAAGCTAGTAAGCTATAATAAACCGATCAAAAAGCGAGACAGTTCTTATTCCTATTAAGAACGCAGTGAAGCTCAGAAACAAAGGATATGGCAAGCACACTTCCATCCTAATAGAGAGATAGAATATAAAAGATAGCTTATATATGGTTGATAAAAGAATCTAGTAGGGTTAGCGAACTAAACGATAGGAGGGAGATAAAGGAAAAAGAAATTAGAGAACCAAAAATGTATGTGAATTTGTAGAAAGGAACAAGAAATAAACAGAAACAAGATCAGAAACTGAAAAGAATCTTTAACAGTAATTTCATTACTGCAAATTGTAAATAAGGCAAAAAGTATAACAACAAAAACAAGAACAAAGAGAAGACCAAGAAATAAAAAATTATAAGTAGGAGAAAAATGAGACAAAGAGATAAAGGAGAATGAATAAGAATATAATATGTACAGAATGAAATAAAGGAACAAAGTCACAGATTACGAGACAAGAAATAAATGATAAGAAAAGAAGAAAAAGATAACAAGAATAATTCACAAATTCAAATTCCATTTTATCATCTCAATTGAACATGTTAGTGTTAGACATAATCATATTATAGCACCAAAAAAAATCAAATATCAATAATCATAAAGAAAAAAAAATCACAAGAAAAAAATATTTACATAAAAATCTTCATAAAACAGCGGGAAAATTCGAAACACATGAAGAGAGAAAACTACAGACAGTATAGACAAAAAAAAAAACAAGAGAAACTCAACACCACAGGAGCGATTTTCCACTAAAGGTCATAGCAACCACGTCCACCAAAAAAGAAACGCACATTCAAAAGACGAGATTTATAATCAAGACAACAACACCGGAATATTTACACACATAATGAGCCCAAACAAATATGCGAGCTACAAGCAAAAAAGGCTTAGGAAAATATTAAAAACCCAAAAGAAATAAGAAAAAAAAAACATCACAAAAATATATAAAATATAGATATTAATTAATATATCGATAACCTAATACAAAAAATGTGAAACAAAAATCGAAATAAACAAAAAAAAAACACAATAATAAAATAAATATATGCAAATCTGATAACAAATGAGAAAGAAACACCATATACAAACTAATATTTACGAGACACATAAGCATGAAACATAAATTCCAAAAAGTATTGACAACACACCAGAGAAATTGAAAAGAACAAAAAAAGAGAAATAGAGAAAAAAGAAAAAAAAGAAATTAAAAAAACCCAACGTTTGAGAGCCAAAGTCAACAAAAACTACAAACTGGAAAGATAAAAGAATAGACATATGTAGTGAAAAAGGAATGAGTATCACTATTGAGGAAATGCATTTCAAAGATAGCAAAGAGTTGCCAAAAGTAAGAACCAACACATAAGAAAAAAAAAACAGAGTAGAAAATAATAAGCAAAAAAAGATTAGACAAATAATAAAGAAGAAGAATGGTGGAGAAACAAAAAAAAAAAGGAAAAAAATGAAACCAAAAAATGAATCGAGCAAATAAAAAAGAAAAAAACCAACACAAGATTAATGAGAGAATATAAAAAAAAAAGAAAACATACACAATTATTAAAATGAAAAAAGAGGAAAAAAAAATAAAAAAGAAAAAGAACATAAGATAAAGAGAGGAACTCACACACACACTCTTTAAAAAAATATTGAGAAAGAGACCAGAACGATACTAGAAAAAGAGAAATACCACTAAAAATAGAAAAATAAGAGAGAGAAATATTACTGAAGCACATTATAATAAAACAAAAGTATACAACTAAAAAATAAACGGGAACATATAATAATAATAAAAATACATAATAATAATATCAAAAAAAATGATATAATAAAAAAATATTACAAATAAGATAATAAAATAAAAAAAAATATATTTTTTTTATGTAAAAAAATATAAAATTAAGTTATATTATACTATATATATCACTAAGTAGATATAAATATAACGTATATATATCATATTAAATTAATATATATCATCTATATATAAATATAATAAATATATTATATGACTATATATATATAGTATACTATATATGTATATAGAACTATATATATTATATAAATATATAATATATAGTGATATATATAAAAATATAGAGATATAAATATACTATATATATAATATTATAAATAATAATATATATATATTATATATATATATATACTATATATAAATATTTACAACTATATATAAAAACTTTATTTTATATTATATATATATATATATATATATATATATATATATATATATATATTATATATATAATATATATATATATATATAAATATTAGTATTATATCTATATATAATAAGTATAGTTATTATAGATGGTAAATATGATATTAATCTGCAATTAAGGTGATGTAAATTTAAAAGTTGACTTTTAAGTAGGAGAATCATCAAAAAAACAAAAATAATTTGGATAATGAATCATATATTATATATATAATATATAACAGTATATATATATTATATATATATGTATATGTATACTATGTATATACCTAGTATATTAGTATATAATATATAATATTATATTGTAACCCTCAAATAACAGCTGTTGAACCAATGTAAGATGGAAGAATTACAGAAAATAAAGTAAACAAGATTATTAAAAAGATTGGAAGTTGGAAAGTACCAAGAAAAGACCAGGCACAAAACGTATGGTTAAAGAAATTAAAAATACTTATAACACCTCTAACAGATGGTATTAATAGGTTGATAGAAAACAGGGAATAAGTCCCAAAATGGCTTACTGATGGAGTTATAATGTTAGTGCGAAAGAATGAGGAAACGGAATTACCAAGCAAATGTCGTCCTATCACTTGTCTACCAACCATAAATAAAATTTTAACAGTAGTTATGGCGAAAAGGTTAACAACATACCGGGAAATAAAACAACATAATCAGTGTATAACAAAATAAACATCTTACTATGGTATGGAGCGATTATTAAAAAAAAACATACGACAGCTTCTCTCAAATACGGATTAAGGAAGTATTGAGGATTTATAAATTTGATGAAGTATTTGCAAAAAAAATTAGAGAAGGCTATTGGGAAATGGAAGATAGATCTAGTATTGCCTCTTGAAAAAGGCCAAGGGAAAATAGAGAAAATAAAAAAAAAAAGAGAAATCTTTCTAGGGGTTCTATTTCTCCACTATTGGTTATATTGCCCCAAACCCCCTAAGCACTCTAATAAGCAACTTGAAAAATGAGTACAGGATTAATTCGACAAGGGATATAACACCCCTTTTTTTACATGGATGATACAAAACTATACGATCCGAATAAAGAAGAATAAGAAAAACAAGTAGGAGTAGATAAGCGTTTTTCTAATGATACTTTCAGGGAGTTTGGGCTGGACAAATAAATGTCATTGATAAATTTAAAAAATAAAAAAGAATAAAAGTTGGCAATATAAGGATAAATGAAATGGAAAAATGTGAACTGGAACAGAATAACACCTATAAGTACTTACGTATGAAAAAAATGAAATAGAAGGAAAAAAATTAAGAAAAAAATAACTAAAATTATGTCAAAAAAGAATAAAAAGTATATCAGAATTTGAGTTAAGCCCAAAATAAAATAATAGCCATAGGAACACTATACTAGCAGTCCTAGTAGTTAATTTTAGTTTCGGGATAGTAGATTGGTTTCAACACGAAATCAACAGCCTCGACATAAAAACTAGAAAAATGCTGAACTCGCACAAAATGATTCACAAGACTCAATGTACGCCAAGAATTTATGTACCTTGAAATGAAGGAGGAATTGGGGTCCACAAATAGATCGATATCCAATACAGAAATAAAGAAGAATAAATTATATATATATTATATGATATTATTATTATTATTATATTATATATTATTTTATATATTCATTATTATTATTATAATTATTATTGTTATTATTATAAATATTATAATTGATTTAGTTATTATTTAAATATTATTATTTATTGTTATATTATTAAATATTATAATTGATTGTTATATTATATTAAATGATTATTTTAGTACTATTTTTTTATTAATTATTATTATTTAATTATTATATTATTAATTATATTATTATATATAATTATCTATATTTTTATGAAAATTAATCAATATCTAATTTTAATGTTATAAATCATCCTAACCATTGTATCATACAATCATATATATAATACTAATAAAAATAATAATAATAATAATAATTAATATAATAATAATAATAATAATAATAATAAAAAGATAATAAAAAGGGTATTAATAAAAAAAAAAAAAAAAAAAAATCCTCAATAATATCAATTTAAAAAAAAAAAAAAGAAAGAATAATAATAATAAATATAATAAATAATAATAATAATACAATAATAACTAATAATACTAATAATAATAATAATTAATAATAATAGAAACAAAAAACACATTCGTCTGGGTTTAATTATTTGCAATGATTTCAAGTAGTTTGAGGAATAAACTTCATTTTCGTTAATTTCTTTACTTACATTTTTTACATAACAACAATATAATTGAGCTTCTGAAACGATTTCTAGACTTTCCTAACTCTCACTGCATTTTCAAGGACATGCACTTTGATATTAAGAGTGAAGCCACTTCGCGGTTCTTATGCACGCACAAAGTACCAACCAGTAAAGATATCACATTTATATTGCAGATAGAAAAATGAAATTCTGCCATTAGGAAATTGAAAGCACGCTGATCATTTCAAAAGTATTTTAAAACTTTTCTGATCTTAAGACTTTGATGTCCTAATAAAAAGAAAAGAAAGACAAAGAAAAAATTATAAAAATATACACGAGATTCATTACTTTAACATTTTTACGTAATCTCTACTCTTATTATAAATATCTCTATACTTTTAATTTTTTCTATATACTTGTGTGATTTTTATGAGTTTTTATTTATTAATTTATACATTGCACTTCCACAGTCGTATCAGTTCTGCGAAATATATAGTTCTTATTTATTTAACTTTTAGCTTCCTTCTCAAAAATAGTCAATATTCCTGAAAAAATGCATGCCGTATGTGACAAAATGGAATGCGCTTAATTAGCTATACGTTATTTTATTCAAGAATTGTCCTAAAAAAAATTAATGAACATTCTCATTGCGAGAAATTTGCAATAATAATAATATTAATATTGTATATATAATATTATATTATAATATTATCAAATAATATATTAATAATTCCATAATATTAATAAAAAAATTTATAATATAATATTAATAATATTACTAATATTAAAATAATTTAAATTAATTTTAGTATTTTTGTAAATAATTAATAAATAATAATAATCAATATTATTATATATATTAATAATAACTATATTAATAATTAACCTAATTAATAAATATATATATTATTCAATATAATACATAATAATAGAAGAAGAAGAGAAGAAGAAGAGAAGAAGAAGAAGAAGAAGAAGAAGAAGAAGAAGAAGAAGAAGAAGAAGAAGAAGAAGAAGAAGAAGAAGAAGAAGAAGAAGAAGAAGAAGAAGAAACCATACAAACATTAAAATTAGTGATGGCGGTCTCTGCAACACCGTTCCCAAGGAAGCGACCTACCAGCCTTATTTACGCTGGCTATTTCCGTTAACATTACCATAACAGATCGCCACTACATAAGGACACAATATATATCTTCAGATAAACCTTCCCCTCTGCCATAATATAGCTCTATGGCTAAATTAGAAGTTCATCCCATGCTATGTATTAGTCTAAATCAATTGGGATGCATATCATGCTTACATAAGATGACGGTACGTAAGAAATGATCATCATCATTTTTATTTAGAGTATGTACAATACATTGGACCACATACTATATATGTGTATATGAATACTATAATATATGATATATAATTATTATATATACTAATATTATATTAATAATTATATAGATAATATGTCATAAAATGCAATATAGTCTATATATTTACTATATGTAATAATATTATATTTACTTTATTATATTATAATAATATTATATATATATAATAATATATTATATATATACTATATTAAATACATATATATTATACTATAATATATATATAATTATATATATAATATATATATATCATAAATATAATATTATATCATATTATATACTATATATATACTTATATATTATATTATTTATTTATATATATATATTATATAATAATATATATTATATTTCATATTTATATATTTATATATATAAATATTAGTATATATTAGATTACATAATATATATATATAATTTATATTTATATATATATATACTATATTATTAATAAATATAATATATATTATAGTCTATATATATACATATATATTGGTTATTTAGAAGAATGGAGAGGATATTTTATATGTAGAGTTTATACATTAATGGGAAACCCCTCAATACAACTTAGTATTTATTATCTTTTTATTTACGCATTCTTTCTTTGGATCACTACTTCATTCGAAATGCCATGAATATCACTCAAGCTGCCAGACATACCCTATTCAGTTGTGATTCGCTATCATGAAGAACCACTTCTCTACATGAGACAGAACAATATTTCCCTTTATTGTTATATCTTCACTATTTAAGGCTTGCGTCTAAGAAGTGATCAAATATTAATTTTATTTAAATTATTTCCCCAACATGAACTTTCCTCAGGATGGTTTGGGTATCATATACATATATATCATATTATAATACATATTATATATAATATATATATATATAATATATTATATAATATATAATATATATATTATGCTTTCTTTTAAAAATATTTAATGATTTTTCATCTTGTTTGATTTATTATCTTATAGGCAAGTTTTTACTTAATCATTTGCAACAAAGTTGTTATGATAATTATGTTAATGTTTAGAATAGGAGAAGAATTATAAACAGTGTTTATACTTGAAACCTAGAAGAGACACTAAAAAAACGTTTTTGATCTAGCTCTAAAGATGAAGAAAGAAAAGAAAAAAATCAACAAATTCTACTAGAAAAGACGAGATGACTAGATCAGCATCAGGTAAGTGAAGGATCAGTAAAAAGTAGCTAACATAACCTACACTCCTCCACTTTATATATACTATATAGTATATATATATCTATATATACTATATATTATATATATATATTAAATAGATATAAATATATATTTATACTATAAAATTTATTTATATTTTAGTTAACTTTTTTTACGTATAAAACTATAATATAGTTTAATATATTAAATATAATATATAATATATAGTATAATAAACTAATATATTATGATAAACTAGTATAGTACAGATAAACATGGTATATAGATATATAAATTGGTATATATATTAGCATATATTTATAAAACCTATTATATATTATACTATATAATATATAATAATATTTATATAAATATATTATATAATTATATATATATATATATATATATTAATATCTTACTTATAATATATATATTTATATATATATATATAATATAGTCTAGTATATATAGATAAAAGAAGTAAAAAAAGGGCAAAGTAAAAAAATGAAATATTGAATAAAAACTAAAGATGTTATCCAAAAATAAAAATATTTTTACAAATTTCTAATTTTGATCAATATCCCATTCCAAACCATTTGTACAAAATATTCATTATTAATGTATATTTTAAAAGTGCTTATAATATATTATAGATATTATAATACTACTTAGAATTGAAATTACTACATATATATTATATATATATATTATATATATATAATATTAATATATATATTATTTTATATATATATATATAATAGATATAATATTAATATATATATATATAATATAATATATTATATTTTAATATATATAATATATATATATATATATATACTTCTATAAATATATATATATAAATATATATATTATATATATAATAACGATATATTAAGAAGCACGAACTTGATTTATCCTCACAATAAGATGAGAGGACTTTACCCAACCCTAACACAACTTACATAATCCCCCCCCCCCAAAAAAAAAAAAAAAAAAAAAAAAAAAAACAACGTGAACGCTAAGCCGAGCGCATGAACGCGAACGAAAATGCAACGCCAACAGAACCTAAGCGAATTTCAGGTATTGTTGAAGTACATACCAACTCGAATATCTTAACGTTTCTTGAACGTCGTGAATGAGCTGCACTACTCAACCTAACGAAAATACCATTATATTAGTCCAATTGATTTTAGTTCGTTTCGTAGATGAACCGAATGTTTATCATTACTGTGTAGACACGCCAAACGAATGCTTGCGTAAACTTGTTTTTAGAAACGTAATATTCATCTTATTTAAGTTGGCGACAAACATACCACATATTTGTCCATTGATTTTTGGTTCGTGTTCTACGTTCTTCTTGACTTTGGCTATCTTTAAGGGAACCACCTAAAGTAATTACCGCGCGAAGTTGCGCTTTAGGTATGTTTTTAATTCAACACTGTGTTGAGCTTGACTCACTTTCGCTCTTGATTGGAGAACCTCTTAATGTTTACCTACCTTTCTTGCGGTTCCTACTTTGATAAAACCTTTCTCAACAGAGTCAGACTAAGGACTTTCAAAAAGTTGAGTAAAGTCGAAGCAATTGAGGATTTTAGCTAATTAAACTTATTTTGCGACGTAAAGCTTTACTGATTGGAAAATGATAAACTCATAAAAACGTTATGTGAGAAGGCTAGCACCAAGTTGATGAAATGTCCAATATATTTTCAACCTCAATAGGTAACATTGTGTGGGAAACAGGATCAGAAGAATAATAATATGAGCACGAACATAAATATATAATAGTACGAATCTAATGAGGGGTGTGGCTTAATTTCAGCGCAAGAGGAGAACAAAACTCTGTCTGATTTTAAAATAATACAACGACGCACTATTAAAATAATTTAGAAGGAAGTTTATTATTTATCACAAGTTTAAATCTTTGTCTAATGGTCATAGTAGTGAAAATTTGAAGATAAATTAAATGACATGTAAGAATTACGTTTAGTTAAATAACTAATGATGTAAGGTAGATCAACAGATAATCAAGAAAAAGAAAAAATGACTTTATTCAAAGCTAATGTGAATGTCCACATTACTGATGTATGGGATGCAGCAACGAATTTTAAGAATTTATCGAAGCATGTGCAGACCACCAATATTTTAAAAGTATAATATATCAAAATATTAAAACATTTGGTTAAAAAATATGCTCATTCGGTTTCGACTCACCTTCAGTCGATCCTAAGGACTTGACTCCGTGCTCCGGCTCCACTCATCCCGGCTTCGACTCCGGCTCCTCCGAGCTCCGACTCCGTTAGCCAATAATATCTAAAAAAAATGCCTATTCATCTTGCAAGTTTTTTCATAAAAATAATTACCCGCCTCCACGGCGATAGATCTATCACGGAACTTCTCCTAGGTTAATTTCTACCTAGGATCCGGACTAGGATCGAACGAACACCAACCCTTGCCTTGGACTCATGTCGCTCAACCCGATTGATTGAGAATATACATTACAAATATTTGAGAATTTTAATATATCACAGATAAAATAACTAACTATATATATATAGTATATATATATATTAATTATACTATATATACTATATATACACTAATTATTATATATACTATATATAATATATCTAAATTATATATTATATTATAATCTATATTTTTATTACGGCCTAACATATATATTATACGATATTATATATTATATATATATAGCTTATATATAATATTTATTATTCATATATATAAATTATATATATTATATACTATATATATATAATAATATATATATATATATAATATATTATATTATATATAATATTTATATTTAAATATATATATATTTATGCTATATAACATATATAATAATATATAATTATTAATATATATATATATATATATATATTATATATATAATATAAACTTATATATATGAATATACATTTAAAGATGGGAATGATTCAAAACTTCATTTTTGGAAGCTGACATTTAGGCGCCCAATTTATAGAGATTTTATCTTCCCTTTTATAGTCTTTAGAGCTTTTCTCCCCTATGTTTTTACTTTTTTTCTTTTTCTATTTACTTTCTTTCTTCCCTTAATAGGCCTTCGTTGTCAAAACGAAAGTCATAAGATTAGCAAACATTTACATAGAAGATGTGATGGTTCCATCAGACCCCATGCTGAACTTACTATTAAATATCATATATATATATATTATATATATATATATATTTACTTATATATATATATTAATATATATATAATATATTAATTTATATATATATATAATATATATTATATTATATATATAAAAATTATAATATGTGATAATACTTATATAATAGAACTAAAGGAGTCAGCTGACCATAGTCTGTGAACTTCGAACTACAATAAAAAATAAATTATTCTAATATATTATATAAATATAATATATATTACTTAATTATAAGATATAATATATATATATATATATTATATTATATATTTAGTACAGTAAACGAAACTGCCCCGGCAGAACCTAATCAAAGGCATGGGTTACCTCAATTAAACGTCCGACTGTGAGTGGCTTTCAAACTATTTTTTGCCGGAATGTTTTTTTTTAATAAAAATAAATTATATTAAAATTCATCGAAATCCCCGATAATAAATGTTAAAAATTGCATTCAACACCTGAATAAAAATAAACAATATATAAAAAAAAGTTTAAAAACAAAGACAAGCATGTACCGGCAAATAGAGTTTCCATTTTATGTAATTAAAATAAGAAATTGGAAGATTGCATAAATATCTGTCAGCTCTTTTGAAAGGGAAATAGTACGTGTTTTTCTTATCTTTTCTTTCTTTAAATGCTCATCTTACACATATCTATATAGTTTATAAAAATCTGAAAGTAACGATATATTTATTTAAAATATTTCTACATGAAAAATATATAAAACAAAATTTATTCTTCTATATAACTTTTTCTTTTTGGCCCTGTGATTTATTCAGATTATACAATATTTCATCAATCTTCAATAGACCTGTTAACTAATTAACGCCTTGCTAAAGATAAGAGACTCTATTACAAATATATTAATATATATATATATAATATATATATAATATATATATATATATATATAATATCATCACTATTAAAATAAGAAATAGTTATTATATCAGATAACCTGTAAAAATATATTAATATATATATATATATTTTATATAACTAATATATAATATATATATATTATATATATAATATATATATATATTTTATATTTATATATTATATATAATTATATACTATATATATATTAATATATATAGCTTATCATAATAAAACCATCCCTAATTGCCGGAATATTCGTTAATTCGACCATATTTAAAAATACATAAATAAAATGTGAAAGATTTATTGCGTGTTGTTCTCCTTTGTCCGAAAGGAAAAAAAAGTGTTTTTATTCGCATTGGCACTTCTTAATAATATGCAAATTTCTCCATCGTTTATTAAATGCAATGGAAGAGCTTTAGTGAGTCATGAATAAAATCTTAATTGTTATAATTAATCAAATTGCACGTCAGATTTATTTGAAATTTATAAAGACTCTACATATGTTTGTGTGTGTGTTGTGTGTGTGTGTGTTAGAGGATGTAGATTTGTGCTTTGTTTGTGCAACTATCTGCTATAAAATAGAAAGCTTTTATGCTCTATTTCTGCTTGTCATTTCTAATGAGAAGCAGTTTTTATGCCACTTAGAACAAAGTTGCGTAAATATAATAAACAAGGAATCTTGATGAAGTTCTTTGATGGGAAAATGTCTTTCTTTAACTTAAAAGGGTTTCCCTCCATTGCTCTAAAAGACAGAAAGAAGGTTATATCCAAAAGCTTGATCATAAAAATACCTACTAATGCTATTAGTAGGCAGTAGGTAAAGTTGCGGAGTAGGAGCTAGAGGCGAGGGGTCACAAAGTTTTGGATAGTGCGAGAAAAAAAAGTTTGGCCTGATCCGGAGGCGGAGAAGTGTCAAAATAAAGTTGTGAGAAGTGGAGCAGGGATCGAAGTCGAGCAATTTTAAGATGGTGGATCATGAGCCTCAATCAGTGGCAGGCATATTAAAATGATCGATCCGAAACTGGAGTCATCACAACAAGGGAAAAATTACCGCCTTCGAAAATCAAAACCCTGTTAGTAGGTATGCATGATTATTCATTGTATACATTTTGAGTCTCTAATTTAACTCATAAACTCACAAAACCACAAAGAGTGTTTAAATAAATGATTTGATGTTTAAGGTGG
>JABUQX010020313.1:30000-32455 GCA_015478945.1 Trachelipus rathkii | reverse complement strand
AAAAAAAATATACTGAATATATATTATATAGTATTATAGTATATAAGCCGCTGTTGCCGAGTATCTGATAGGAGCGGTCGCCCGTCCAGCCGAGTGGGTGATGAATATGAGTATGCGGTATATCTGCGGTGAGGTGGTGGCGCGTTTAGGCGCGCGCGCTGTCAGCGTGTGAGTGGGCTGGGGCGCTGGCGTGGCGGGCGTGGTGGGGTGGCGCTCTGCGCGTGTGTCGTCTGTGGATGGCGGTAGTCATGGCTGTGGCCGGTGGAGCCGGTCTTGTTGGTACGGTAGGTGGTGTGTTATGGTATGCGTACGGTGGTGGGCGCCGGGGTTTCAGTACGGTAGCGGTAGGGTCGTCGATGGGTTGATTATATTGTATTTAGGTTGTATTTGTATTTAGACTCCTTGTGGCGGCTGGGTACGAAGTATAAATATATATATAGTAATTATTATATATAAGTGAAATTAATGTTAATAATTATAAAAAAGTAAATATAATATAAACGAATAATAAAAAACTAATTATATATATTCTATTATTATATAGTTTACCTGATGAATATCTTAGATAAGATATAATCATTATATATATATATTATAATAGTACATATAAATATAAATAGTATATAATTAATATCTAATATATATATATATAATATATATATCTACTATATATACTATATATATGATACTACTAGTATAGTATGTACTATATAGATAGTGTAATTGGGAGTATTTCATTAGTATACCTCGAGTTAGTTGTAGGCTCAGAGATGGTATCGCAAGTGAAAAGTATAATTGAATTTTGTTGTTGGTGAGGAAGGAGATGTTGAAGTTTGAGTTGGATGTTAAATCGCTGAGTGGGCTAGGGATGGGATTATCAGATCAAAATGTTGTTTAATTAGAAATAATTAGTGGGGGCTTGAATGAAGAGGAAGGTGATAAGGAAAGGAAAGTGGGAAGAATTAAGATGTGAGAAGTTAAATGAACAAGGTAATAAGGATAGGTTTTTAAAAGAGCTTGCAAATAAATCAGTAGAATGTGAACATGTTGAAACTGAACAAATCTGGACAACAAATCAAGGAGAGTCGGTTGTTAGCAGGGCAAAAGAAGTAGTGTGGATGTGATTAAACGTAGATGTAAAGAATGTTAACAGTGAGTGGTGGAATGAAGAGGTGATGCAGGTGGTTAAAAGTAAAAAATGAAGAGTGGTTCAGTGTATTAAAAGAAAATGAAGAGGTCTCAAAAGAAAGGTGTTTGAAATTATATAAGGAGGAAAAAAGGAAGACTTAAAGATGCATACAAAGGAGGAAAAATGAGGTAAATGAACAATTTGGAAGGAGAATGAATGGGGACTTACAAGGGATTGGAAAGTTCTTTGGGAAGGAGGTGCAAAAGGTAAGAATGAGAATAAGGGAATCTGCTTAGAAATAATGAATAGGGATGGTGTTTTCGTAACTGATGAAATGGATGTGAGGAGAGTGTTGAGGGAACACTTCGAAAATCTGCATAACATTGGCAGTAACGAAAAAGTGATAGTGAATGAGAGTGATTTTGATGGTGCAAGAAGGAAACGGTATTTTAGGGATAAGGTAATTACTAATTAGTAAGGAGAAGGTAAACTGGTCAAGGGTAAATTGTGTAGTCGTGACACCTCTCCGATTTTGCTTCTTTTTTTAATGGCACAATAAGCGGTATGTTCAACATATGGTTGCTAGATGATAATGTAGGAATCAAACACCTCTTAGAAATCACATGGAAATTCTGTTGAAGAAAAAGAACAAAATTGTGGAACTGACCTACCAAACGACAGAGAAATAAAGCAAGAGAAATCTATGCAAATAATTTGAGTCAAGTATTTAAAACCAAGATTCTGACATTGATGAGGGAATGAACGATTGAAGAAATGTAGGAAGCTTATATTTTGTTCAGAAGAGACTAACCATTGATAGTGATATGATTGAAGATATTGGTAGATAGGCCTAGAATAATAATAATATTATTAATGGTGATGGTAGTGATAATGATAATAAAAATAACACCCCCTCCTTGATTAGGGCTCTGACCGTGGGTGGTGATGATATCTGTAAAAAAAGTGGATAGAGTGAGAAAGTTTAAGAATGGCAAATCTACAGGCAGAGATGGAATTACTGGTGAAATGATCAAGAACAGAGGCTAGATGGTGATTGAGTGGATTTGGAATTTGTGTTACAAAGCTTTTAAGGAAGGTATCGTTCCGAGGGATTGGAGGAGAGCAGCAATAGTACCCTTACATTAGGGTAAAGGGGATTAGGGAAATTGTAGGAATTATAGGGGAGTTATTTTATTGAGTGTTTGTAAGGAAGATATATGATGGTATTTTGGTCGAAAGAGTGCGTCAAGTGACTGAGGGACTGATTGAGGAAGAACAAGGCGCCTTTAGAAGTGGTAAAGGATATGTGGATCAAATTTTTACATT